>CAUYPO010126285.1:0-97017 GCA_963574435.1 Cheirogaleus major | reverse complement strand
TTAGAGGCAAGAATCGGGGCCACAGTGGGAGAAGATGACCCAAACAGGTGCTGAGGGAAGCCCTTTTACCCAGACCTGTGTCAACCACCAAAGCTGCCAAGAGGTACCCACCACAGGACACTTTGGAAGCTTTCAGCATTTCCCATCCTTCTTACCCTCCATCCTACTTTCCTCCACCCCATTTAAGAGGGAGTCTTCATGCTCTTAGGATGGGGGTAATGTTGGTTAAATCCTGAGAGCTCATTACCTCTGACTTAAGAGTTAACTCTGTGCCCAGACCTCTCTGTTTGCTCATCCATAAATCAAGGAAGCCTTGGGAATTTAGAAATCCTGCCTAAACATTCCCAGTAGCTGGGATTACAGGCGCACACCACAGCGCTCTGCTGAACTTTATCATCATTTTTTTTTATTTTGGAAAATTTCAAACACATACAAATGTAAGAAAATAGAATAATGAACCTCCATGGGGCGATCAGTAGCTTGGACAATTATCAACTCATGGCCGATCATATTTTATGTATACTTCTTTTTCTCATGCCATCAATTTGAAGCAAATCCCAGACATCATAATATTTTCAGAAAGGAGGGAAACTATCAACCATTACTAGCATTTTTTGAAAAATACTCAGGAAACAATTGAAATAGGCTCCCACTGACCAAAGATGGGTCAATCTGAGTATCATAAGAGAATTGCAATTGTTTTCAAACATATCAAACAGGATTATATCTATAAGTTCACAAAAATTTATCACTTAATGGTTGAGGGGGAACTAGTTCTTTATTTTGAAAATTCTTTTAGTGAAAAGAAAACATTGTGCATTTATTCTGTCTTTCCCATACAAATTGGACCTTTAGGTCACCAATTAGGCTTTACTTTTACCCTGCCTTTGTCTTTAACAATCCTAATCTTTCCTGAGGCAATAGATGCCTCTGGCTACATAGATTGGGGGAAAGAACATGTTGCACAAAGTTCTGCTTAAAAGAAAACGATTGTATTAATAATATATTTTAAATATTTTATTCCTACAACCATGTCGTACTCCTCCTACCAGTGCCCTCATAAATGTTATCTAGCTAACTTCCCTTACCACCCAGAGGTGCCCCTGAATCTCAATTTGGTGGGAAGGGGAATGAGGCCCAGAAGAAGACCTCATGAGTCTGCAGGTTTCATTGGTTGGGGTTTCCACGTGGCTGCGTATAATAGAAACTTATCCTCAATGATTGAACCAAACAAGAGTTTATTTTTCTCATGTAGAAAGAAGTCTGAAAGCAAACTGTCCATGGTTTGCACAACAGTTCCATGGTACCATCAGGGAACCTAGATCCTTTTGATCTGTCTTCCTTAATGTATGTCTTTTATCCTTATGGCTACAAAATGGTTGCTTCTTTTCAGCATCAAATCTGTGTTCCAGGCAGAAAGAAAGGAAAGAATGAAGGGTGAAAGGCAGAAGGCCTCCTTGTTGGGCTTTGCCTTTTTATTTAGGAATGGATGCTGTCAAAACTTCACTTACATGTCACTGGCCGCAACTTGGTCATACCACGTTGCAAAGGAGTATAAAGACTATTTTAATTGTGAATATGGTCTTCCACATTCACAGACCTTATTGCCTGGTCATGAGGAAAGAGGAGCTTCATGAGAAATTTTACTGCAATAAAAGCATGAGTTATTAAACAGTAGCACTGACCAAATCTTTTGCTAAGAGATTTAAGTAGATTAATGAGTGTGTCTATGTATAAACTATTATATAAATAATAATTTAATCTTTTTAAAAAAAGATATCTGTATAAGTATAAACAATAGTTGGCATCATATTTATGCTTCTATTAACTGTATGATTTATTTGAAGATAGAGTCTATGGGAGTCATTGGTAACAGTGGACTCTTTTTATAATTCTGGAAAGGAGGCTTTCAAAAATCAATAATGAATTTTAAAAGTCATGGGGTAATACTTATGCTAGTAAAGAATTTTTGAAATAAAACTGCCAAAGGAGTACTAGTTGATAGTTTTGCTAAGCACGCATGTCATTTTTACATAGAAACTTAGAATGTTATGATTTTAAATAGGGTTGGAACATCCACTCGTCCATCTCAAATGACATCCCCACAGGGCACTGTGTCTACAATTCCACCATTAGAAATTCATTGCTTTGGCTTTATAGTTTACAACTTCAGGATATTTTTAGGTAAATGGCTCCAGAATTATAGTAAGGATTAGCAATTTTAGATTGTTTCTGACTTGATATTCAGTCTAAAGCAAAAAAAAATCTAGTAGATGATCACTAGGGGAGGTAAGAGAGGTATAGCTCAGCCAGGAAATTGTGGGCAACCCAGCTACAAAATGAAATACAGTACTCATATTTACTTTGTCAATTTAATCACCTCTTTCTTCATTCTTTCCACATACACCACCCTTTTTTCCTGATATTACGGTCTCCAGCTTCTCTGTTATTAAAATCTGCAGGTAATCAGGACACATATGAAGGATTCAATGTGCACAAATGCAGTAGTCCCTAACCTTGACCCTAGCTAAACATTTAACTGTGAACATTTTTAAAAGATTCCTGACGTCGACCCCTACTCTCCTCCCCTTACAATGAGCTTCTTCAGGGCAAGAATCGGTATCATGCATTTCTCAGCATAAAGCACAGTGCTTGGCATTTGTTCAACACATATCTGCGGAATGAATTAAGATGCTGGCAAATGCAGTTCCTTAAAGGAAAGTGAGTCAAACAGGAAGATGTAGGTTATGCTGCAGTAACAAAAAACTCAAAAACCACAGTGGCGTAAAGCAACAAACGTTTTCATTTCTCACTCATACTACCTGTCCTTTGTGAATTTTGCTGTGTCACCCTCATTCCTGACCCCAAGCTGGTCACTGTCAGGACCATTGCCAGTGGCTGTCATAGAGAGAGAAGATGCATGGACAATCTTGAACTTGCTTTTAAAGCTTCATCTTGGAAGCCGAAGCATCAATGCTGCTCAGATCTCATTGGCTGAAGCAAATCACGTGGCCATATCTATTTTTCAAGGGAGCAAGAAAATGCAGCTGCTCTGCGTGCTTGTGAGGAGCATGGAAAGATTTCTGTGGCCAACACTAATAATTACCACAATGTGCAACAGGATTTAAAAAAGGGAACTTACCTATTATGTACCTACCATGAACTAGAGTTTTCACTTATCTCGCTTCAATCTCATGAGCTTTATCATTATTATAATTATTACTCCCATTTCACAGATGAAGAAACTGAGGCTTAGTGAGGTTAAGCAGCTTGTCATATATCAAAGAACCTTCATTTGGTCCCAATTTGAACTCCGAAGCTCAAGTTCTTTCTACTAGTCCTCATAGTATATGATAATCCCTGCCTAAGAGTTAGTTGCATTTTTCCTGTTAGGATTATATACTTTATAGGTTCCTATAGATTTCTTCTACTACCAGCTGGACCACAATCTAGGATAACTGTTTACTTCCTAAGAGGATTCATTTTGCTTATTTAAAAGTCACAGGTGTAAATATCAAAATAAAATCCTGGTATTCTATAAAAAGGTTTTCTTCAGGTCTCCAAACCTGGGCTGACTTTGTTTTCCTTTGCATTTGGCTCATTTTTTGACCAGTAGCTTTCCCCTTCCAGTTTGGTGAGAACCATAAAAGCAGGAAAAAAATATCTGTGTGGTTGAGGGCTGCAAATATAGGCTTCCTTGCTTTTGATAGCAGTTTCTGCGATATCACTTAAAGCCACACAGCCAAATTATTGCTCCTTCTTCTTATGTATTTAGGAGGTGAGAAGTGATGAATGTCTATTATTTTTACATTAGGAAGAGAATTTTTTTCTGATCTTAAATGCCCAGGAAGCCCCCGGATTAAGATTCTCTTTGCAACATCAGCTCAGCTTCATTGCTCCTGAGCACAAAGACGGGGCCAGTGCCGAGAGGAGGGCTCAGAGGAGGGCAGGATTGTGGTCTATCGATTTTGTCGAGGGACTTGGAGTCTAAAACCTTGGCCGTCTTCCTGGTTCCAGCAGGGACTTCCTGAGTGACCTCCAGGGCGCCCCCTTGTCTCTCAGAGCCACATCAACAAGGAAATAAGGATAAATAATATTGGTAAAAGCAGGCACTCTGGGGAAGAGGGTACAGAGTTGGGGCAGCCTGCTTGGAAGGCAAGCAAGGAGCACTTCTTATTAATAGCTCAAAAACCTTGTGCTCCAGCTGCCTTCTGTCTTGAGCTATCCTCTCTCTTTACCTAGCTCTGGTTTGGAATTTCAACATAAAATAAAGATTCAAATAATAGGACAGAGGAGCCATGTGCCTTGACCCTCAAAGGGAGGACAAGCCAGAAGGAATGTGCTGCTCACTGTGTCTATGGTTTTTGAATGCTGAAATCAAATATTTGTTTTATTTCAGTTTATACACATTAAAATTATTCAGTTTATAAGATTGAAATGAAGATGTCACTAATCATTTTCCCAGCTCAGTGGTGGTGGGGTTCTCAAGTTGTTCATTTCGAGTAGGCTTCCCCCCAGCCCTCCAGATAGTGTGTACAGCGGTGGTGGGGGTGTCTCAGCATCGTGATACCCTGTGAGCAGGCTTCCCTGGCCCGACATTGGGCTTCGGCTAATAAGCCTGTTCAACGTTCGGGTCACCACCTTCCCAAATTGGCTTTTATTGGTAAAAACAGTGACGGTTTCTCTCCTACCTGCCAATCTTTTTGCTTATCTTTCATTTGTTTGGAACTAAGATGGGAAGATAGCTGATATATATTGGGTCCCTCACATACTCTAAATATTACTATAAGGCTTATATTGAAAAACAGCCATTCTTTCTCCCCGGAAATCCTGCTTCCACGTCTCTAGAAGCAACCATATTCAAAGGTTTTAGCTGTTTTGTTTTTCAAAATTTTTGTTTCCTGGTACATATCACCATCTTTTGAAGTAGTAGGGTCGCTTTGTTATCTCTTGATTTTTCCGCTTTGGGCATTAGCTATTACATTCCTACCATGGGAGAGGAGGACTCCTTCCTCTTACAATATCCCCCCCACACCCACTCTGAAGCCTTCATCTTGACATATTCCCTCCCCATCCTTCCGATATATTACAATAGTTATATCACTATTTTGAATAAACAGTCACTGTTTACACCTTTTAATTATGTAAATACAATCAGTGGAGCTGCACAGTATACTAATTCACCCCAAACTCTCTGATAGAACCAGACATTTCCCCTCAACATTTCAAACTTGTCTGTAGATCTCCCAGTTTCTTGTTTTCCTCCTTAGGAGACATCACCCCCAGAGCCCGGGCTCTCCTGCTGCCAAGTGGGCTGACAGCTCTCTAGGCCTGCTCTGTGCTCCTCATCCTGGGAATTCTCTGTGTCTCTGGTTGATGTAAAAACCCTGTTTCCTGAATCCACTCTCTTATTTACTCCCTGGTGTATTAGAGCACAGCTTCCAGTGTCTCTCCCAGAAGGGGGCATAGAAGGAGAATTTTTTAATCCTTGCGTGTCTTTGATGTCTTTATCCTACTCCCATACTCGATTCAAAGTATGGCCTTGTGTAAATTTCTAGGTTAGGAATTGTCTTCCCTCCAAATTCTTAAGGTATTTCTTTCTTCACCGTGTTTGATGTTTCACTGCTGCTGTAGAGAAGCCTGATGCCATTTGAATTCCTGGTCTTTTTTGATGGGATCTGTTTCTTCTTTTGAGAAGATTTAAACATTTTCTTTTTATTCACAGTGTTCTAAAACTTCATGATAATGTGCCTTGGAGATCTTTCCTCATTCATTATTTTCTGCCTAGAAACACACACACACACACACACACACACACATATGTATATGTGAAATTTGTTTTTCTGTATACTTAAAAAATAATTTTCTTCTCTTCATTTCTCCTTTCTTTCTGGAATCTCTATTATTTTAATATTGAACTTCCTTACCTGGTATCCTCTAATTAAGACTTTTTCTTTTTTCCATGTTCCATCCATCAACTTTATCATTTAACTTTCTAGCAGTAAAAAGTCTTATCACATTTTTAAGTTTTAAAAAGCTTCTGTCTTGTTCTTTGCATATTTCTCTTATATAGAGTGTCCTATCTAGTAGCTTTTCTTATATCTCTAAGGTAATGTAAGCTTCATGAGGCTATGGATTTTATCTGTTTTGTTCATTTGTTCTTTGTGTTCAATACCTAGAACAATAAGGGCTTATTATGGTAGGTGTTCAATAAATATCTTTAAATTAAATGAGAATATTTACTATAGCTGATTACACATTTTCTTCTGCTCCATAAAGTTTCTGTTTCCTACAAGTTCCTTTTTACTACTTGTCCTGGCCTGGTTCTCATATCACAGGCCTTTCTAAAATGTCTAGTGAACTTTGGTGTCTGCTAATAATTATGAGTGAGGCACTACAATGCTAATGGAAAGCTCTTGCTTCAACGTGTTCTAGCAAGTAGAGGGCTTCACTATAGGGTAAGCAGGTGAAGACTCAACCGTTTCATTGTTGGAAACACAAGTGTCAGTGTCTGTTCATAGCTTCTCTTAGGCTGATTCATTTTCCCAGAGGGGAGTTCTCCAAGCTCTTCTCTGAAGTATTTGTGCTTGGCTGCCAGAGGTATGGGAGCTGAGCTTGAAAAAGAGGTTGAGGGAGTTTCATTATTCCATTTATAGATTTTAAGGTAGCTTAGCTTACTGTTGACTTCAGCTTTGCCTGATGTCCCAGAACAACTCTGGTTCACCTTCTTCAGAGAGTCAACATCCAGCCTTCTGCCAGGATGGGAAGTGGCAGTCTCCTGGTCACACAGGATGGGGAAGGGTATTTAGATATTTAATCGCATATTTAAGATTTTCAGTCAAGCTTCCTATTTTCAGCCCCATCCTACACCTCTGCTCTATTAGTTTTCTATTCTAGCTATAACACATTACCACAAACTCTGTGTCTTATAAACAACTTAGATTTATTATCTTATAATTCCGTAGGTTGGAAGTCTTCATATGGACTAGTTCTTTCTTTGAATCTATCTATATCTATATATATAATTGAATATATTTATATATATAATTGAATCTTATTTTTTATCCAGTCTAAGATTAAATTTCACTTAATAAATTAGTTTATCTATTTTACTTATAGTTGTTTGGAATATATTTTATCTTAAATTTGTCATCTCATTCAATATTATTTATACTTTTAATGCTTCCTCATTTTCTGTCACTTGTTCTTTTGCATAATATGATTACATTTGTATTTGTTGATTTGTCAACTTTAGATATTAGTATTCATTTATTGCTAAAAGCACAAGGCCATTTATGAACTTCAACTTCTTTGTAAATCCCTTTCCCCTGTATAGAACAAAATAATCCCTACAGCCATATTTAGCCTTAGTCCTATACTGCATAAGTTCCATACCCCATGTACTTCTTTAAAAATATAACTTGTTCTCATTCACATGGTTTTTATATTAATTGATATTTTGGTGAGCCAGATTTAATTGTCAAGTTATTTTTATAAGGAGGGCCTATGAGTGAGATCTTTCATGTTGATAAATCTTTCTATTGCTTTTATATAAGAATAATAAGTTTGATCAAATCCTTTATATAACATAACACAGAGACACTTCATAGCTATAGACACTGTTCCACTGCCTCTTTCTGTCATCTGGCATTGCTAACATAGAGAAACATGCATCTATAATTTTTTCCACTTGCTTTTTCTGCTCACGTGCCTCAAATATTCTTTTCTTTGTCTTTAAAGTTTTATAACACAAATGGCAAGCCTCAGTGAGGACAGCTAGAGCTAGCCATACCTCTTTTTGAAGGTATGCCCTTTGTTTCTGAATCTTACTTCATTTATGGTTAAAAAATATATGCTTGCTTATTTTTTCTGTTTCTGGTTTTGTCATCTTCAGGAACAATCACAATTATGCACACATCATCTCTCCCCTCACTTCCATCTTTTGGTTATATTTTATTTCATTTCACTTGATTTTGTAAGATTTTCAAAGAAAGCCTATTCACTATTTCACTAAATTTTTAAAATAGATTTTCTTCTACTTCTTGCTAATTCTAACAGGGGTTTTATTTTTATTGTTTCTATCAGTTTTATTATATTCAATTTCTTTCCTCAACTCTCTTAACTTATCTTTTCAGCTCCTATAATCTCATTTCTCCAGTTTGATTTTTTTCATCCATTCTTTTGGCTTTATTTCTTTTGTCCACCTAGAAAAAGTCCTTGTCATTTTTATTTCTTCGAGAGTATGATGAAGTGTTTGCCTGATATTTTCTTCTGTTTCCTAAAGTAATTCTTCTTCTGTGTATTATTTATCTCCCTTTTACCTGTGCTCTTTCTTTCTCCTCCTTCAACAAGTTCTATACATATCTATTTAGTAGAATCCATGTTGTGTCCTTTACTTATTTTCATCTTTGTGGTGAGTCCTCTACAGGCTTGCATTTGGCTTACAAAGACTGTGGAGAGGGTTGGAAAGTGAGGACTGAGGAGTCATATCTGGCAGCTTAAAATCAGCATAAAGCCATGTATGGCATGAAACCTACAGACCCTTTGCCTGAGCCAGGTTTCTCCTTAACTTTTAGCCTCCCGTGATGGCAGTGAGAAGCTCGTCTAGGTGAGCTCACAGTGTTCAGTCTCCCTTTGTGGCCCATAATGAAGGCTGATAGATCACAGGTGTTTCGTGTTTAATAACGTGGTGTTTATTTCTGTCTGGTCCACTTTGGTCAGCACTACAGAGATGCTTAATTCCCCCTCACTCTCCTTCATCACACTCCAGTTTTTGTTTTTATTTTTGTTTTTATGTGATGTAATAGTTTCCTTGGGCTGCTACAACAAATTACCACAAATTTGGTGGCTTAAAACAAGAAAAATTTATTCTTTCACCGTTCTGGAAGCTAGAAGTCTGAAATCAAGGTGTTGGCACAATCGAGGATCCTTCATCATCCCTTCCCAGCTTCCGTGGTTGCCAGCAATGCTTTGCATTTCTTGATTTGCAACTGCATTGCTCCCATCTCTGCCTCCTTTGTATGGCTTTCTTCTCTGTGTATCTCTCTGTATCCTCTTCTCTTCTTATAAAAACACCAGTCATTGGATCTAGAGCCCACTCTATATCTCGGGTGGTTTCTACTTCTGGAATGATCCTTAACTAATTTCATTTGCAAAGACATTATTTCCAAAAAAGATTATATTCTGAAGTTTCAAATGGGCATGAATGGGGAAGGTATTTTTGAGCCAACTATGTGTAAAATAAGAGTTCAGGTCTGAGATAGTAATAAGATTTGCCCACATTCTGACCCCTCTATCCCTGCCAATCCATGACAAGAAACTGAGACCCCGACGTAAATCCTCTCCCCCACTATTAGCCTATATCTTTTATTTTCGTTGTTCCAAGCAAGAGATTAGATTTCTCATGCCTTATCACTTATTTTGAGGAATATCATTGAGCTCTAGAACTTTATCTATTACTTTTTTTGGAATGTTCTCTTCATTTCCAAAAAATGTCCAAAAAATTACTATATTTTGCAAAAATTCTTTTTATTGTTAGTTTGGGATAGAGCCATTTCCCAAGTTCATTATGGATGGATTGCCTTTACTGTATGATTTTTGTCTTATTATTATTTGGAGACACTTAAATGGGGCAAGTGAGGAAAACATGGATTTATATAGTACTACCTTTTCTGAAACACTACTTTTTCAAAAAAAGGATATATAATATTTTATCTTGTGCATGGATCATAATTCATTTAATAATTCCCCTATTGTGTTTTTTGATTATAAATAACACTGTAATGGACAACATTATACATGTAACTCAATATGAAAAGACTCTCTTGTTCCCTTGGAAGCCTTTTTCTTACAACTAGGAACTACCTAGGAATTCATGTGTGTGACTTTTATGGGTGTATGGAGAGCATGAGTCTTTCCTGTCAATGCTCTTCCATGGATCACTCCACTTCTCTCAATAACCAGTGATGATTCTGCCTCATAATTAATCCATAGGGAGGGCCAATGGTTTCCAGCCTTGCCTTGATCAAAGTCCATAGCAAAAATATTAGGAAAAAAAAATCACTGTTTTTTTTCTCAAATACTTCCTGTTCTCTCAGTTTTCTGTAAACCAAGCAGACATCAGACTACAGTGGAGACAGTCCTTTACTATAGGTAATTCTCTTGCCCCTACAAGGGGAGGGCCATGCAGACTTAGGGCTGATAGTTAATGACCTGACTGGTTGTTAAAATATTGAAATAATTCTATACCACTTGACAAATTTTATTATAGTAACATAATAAGCTGTTTAGTTAATTTGTAATATAAACTTCAGAATAAATCCATTAGTTCAAGTGAAATATTGTAGGGTATCTCAACAACCCTGATAAATGGGCTACCTGTCATAACAACATCTAAGAAATAGTTATAGCTCTATGGCCAATTGGCCAATGTCCAGTAAGCAGTGCAGAATACATATTCGTTATATAACTCTGTGTTTGGGGACAATCACCAGTTTATCTTCATCCTGGAATTATACTTGCTATTACATCTAAATAGTTTATTATTTGTCTTTTATAGTTACTGTGTTGTAATTCTTGTATGTACATTTTAATGCTTCAAAATGTAACGATTTATAACAAGATACTGAATATAGACTCCCGGAATGAGGGAACAACAAAGTTTGGATTCATTTCTCAGTATTTCTATTAAATATAATAAATAGGAATCACTTGGATCTGTAGTAACATAAAGAAGAAATGATATCAAAATTATATCATTAAAAGGTAAGAATGTTGAACACAAATATTTTATTAGATTAAGAATCATATTATGTCAAATCTCTTGGTTTAAATGAAGGAAACTTATAATCATCAATGAGGAAAAAAAATTAAAAACATGAAGAATGAGTGAAATAACAAAAATGTTCAGAAATTTGAAAAATCAAATTCCTAAAAAGGTAAATTAAATTACTTGAAAATCTTGAAAAATACTGGATAGTTTTAGACATGAATATTTAATAAAGCCTCAAAAAAAAAAAAAGAATAATATCAATATAGACGTGCCATGGTCTGAATGTTTGTGTCCCCCCAAAATTCATATATTAAAATCTAACCCTCAGTGTAATGAGTGGTATGAAGAGATGGGGCCTTTAGGAGATGATTATGTGACAGAGGGAATGGCCTAAAAAATACCAAACAGCAAAGAGATTTTCTGTCTCTTCAAATACTTCCTGGCTGGGCACAGTGGCTCACGCCTGTAATCCTAGCACTCTGGGAGGCCAAGGCGGGAGGATTGCTTGAGCTAAGGAGTTCAAGACCATCCTGAGCAAGAGTGAGACCCCATCTCTTCTAAAAATAGAAAAATTAGCCAGATGTTGTGGTGCACACCTGTAGTCTCAGCTACTCAGGAGGCTGAGGCAGGAGGATTGCTTGAGCCCAGGAGTTTGAGGTTGCTGTGAGCTAGGCTGATGCCACAGCAACAGAGTGAGACTCTGTCTCAAAAAACAAACAAACAAACAAACAAACAAACAAACAAAAAAACAAACTTCCCCTACTCTTTTCGGGAACCACTGTAGTCTGGCCTGCATCCTGAGGCAGGTTAAGTCTTTTGTTAAAATTCTCAGGTGGCCCCAGCCCCCCATGTGGGCGGCTGGCTGGAGTTCACAGGCTCTGTCTTTGGCAAAGAAGGGACAATTAAAATAGTTAACCACAGTAATTGCCTGAAGCTGAGAACACTCCCTTTAAAAGCTCTGTATTTCTGCCTATGTTCAGGAAATTTGGATTTTGAGATGAGAAGATCTACCACTTTTCCTCCCTTTGCCGGTAAAGGTATTAAATCTCTTTCCCCATCCCCAAAATACTTGTCCTTGTTTTTCTGATTTGGCCTCATAGACAAGTGGCCAAGTTATCAGTAACAATTAGGTTATGAGGGCTGAGCCCTCGTGAATGAGATTAGTGCTTTTATAAAAGAAATTGCAGGGAGTTTGTTTGCCTCTTCCACCATGTGAGGATACAGTGAGAAGGATGGTCATCTATGTAGCAGAGGTTAATCCCTCACCAGACAGTGAATCTGCTGGCACCTTGATTTTGGATTTCCCAGCCTCTGAAACAGTAAGAAATAAAATTTCTGTTTTTCACAAGCCAACCAGTTTATAGTCTTTTTGTTACAGCAATGTGAATGGCTTAAGACAAGACACATAGTAGTAATCTATATTTGTAGTTCTGGCTTGTTAAGACCATATCTACTGAAATGAGAACACTGCTTTTAGAAAATGTAAATTAAGACAGTAAAATTTCAATAATTTTTGATGAAGCTTCAACTGTTCTTTGTAAAAGTAGTGAAATAATTTCTTTTAAGTGAAAAATTCAAACTTTGAAGAGAGAGTTGAAAAAAATTTTTTTTTAATCTTAGAAGCTGACATAAATAAGATCTAAAGTTTTTGTTGGTAGTGCTTGAGAAAAATGATTTCAATAAAATATATTGACATAAAAACCTTACTGAACTTTATACAGTTATGCCAGTGGAATGTTAGAGAGAAAGCCTGGGGTTTTAATCATAATTTTAGCAAAACTGCATATTTTAATTTGGCACTATTTAAGTAACTATAAGCAATCACTCTGGATAATGGGACAAAATATATAAAATAAATGTTTTCTCCTAAACTTTACATTTAGTAATATTTATCAAATAAGCATTTGAGAGAATTACTCAATATTTCAGAAGAGATGACAAATAAAATAATAAAAATTAGAAAAATATTTGCACTTCAACTGGCAGCTTATAGTGCTAGAGCTGAAAAGCAGTTTGGAAATCATATCATTATTAAAAATTGTGAAAAAGAGTAGTTAAATACTTGAGAAATGAAAAAATGTTTTGGAACATTGGGTTTCTAGGATATCTTTATTTAGATATAATTCACATCCCATTAAATTAATCTTTTAAAAATGTAGAATTCTATTGTTTTTACTGAAGAAAAAATGATATTTAGTGAAGAAGAAATGATATTGGCAATAACTGTGATCTGAACATCTTCTGATGTTGTGGAAAAATAGTGAAGTGTGAGCTCTCCAACATTGTTCTTTTTCAATATTGTTTTGGGGTGGGGCAATTACACCAAGGCAAAGCACCCACTTTCATCTCTAGGAGACCCAGAATCCCTTACTATTGACCTAACATAGACATTACCTAGATGTGTGACCTTAAGTAGGTCCCTCATTTCTTTGCAACCTCAGTTTTCTCACCTGTAAAATAAAAGCTCTGGACTAGACAAATTAGGGTTCCTTCTGCTCCAAATTTTGATATCTGCTTCTAAAATGGATAGATTTGAAAACTCATTTCTGTAATCACAAAATCAGATGTCAAAGCAGACACTGAAAGAGAAAAACGAAGGGGAAAATATTAATTTTATAATATCTCTCATATCTCATTTGAGATTTTCCTTTACAAATAAAAAGAAACAGAAAATGGACTTAAAGTCTCTCCAGCATTCTACCCTATCCTTTTTTGGAAACAATCTTGCTGCATTGACCCTTGAATTTTATAACCCAAATGAGACCATTTATCACCCGGGGAATTTAAATGAGAAACGTGGTGTATCTTTATGGTAATAAGGAACAAAAAGAAGGCAATAGGTTTGAAATTTATGTAAGAACTTGGGTTTTCCCATATATCTGAATACAGCAATATCTTCTAGCCTTTCCTGAGTGTAGTGCAGAAAACTGTTTCCTAATTTGGTTATTCAATATGATATTTTATTTTGCTTTTCTCACATCTTTTAGAGAGAACTGATATGTTAGAAGAAAAAGTATAACAGTATATTCTATTAGGAAGAAAAAAATGAGGAAGAAACCAGGTACATTTAGGAGGGAAGATAAAATGAATGGCTCAAGGAAACTTGTAGCAGCAACCAAATCTAAATATAAAAGGGTTACTATGACTACAAAGGTAGTATATTTGAATAAAAATGGATATAAATGTCTTTTAAATGCTAATTGCAATTGGAGGAAGTCTGTCATTTCAAACTGCAGACAGTCCCCCACCTCCTCTCCTACTTTATGGCTTCTGGATGGCATCTGCTGGAAACAAAACTATTGCCCTGTGAAATTGAAAAGCACTTTAAGTTCCCCTGTGTAAGGGCTACTTTATACCAGTTCCAACACTGTGACTCCAATTCTTCATTTGTTAAGGAGCCTCAAGACCCCTTCTTTTCTGATAAAGAAAAAGAATGATGATCCACCTGAAAAATCTTTAAAGTATAAGTCATCCTTTCTAAGTGATTATGACTTTAAGTCTAGTTGGAGAACACTTACAGAGCAAATTCTAAAGCCAAAGCACTGTGGGGGAAACTCAGATAATTTGGGTTCTTCTTCCCAAGGACCCCCTCTAGATGGGGAGTTATACTAAGTGATCTTTTGGGATTCTTTCCAGATCTTGTTTCAGGCTCCTTAAGAAATAGCCACTGTTCCTTGTAGTTAAATATAGATTGTGCTGTTAGGTGCCTGAAATAAAACCACCATGGTAGTGTCAGCATTACCAGATGACACCGATATACTTGAATCTACTGCAGTATTCGCTCTAATTTCTGATAAGCTTAAAGAACATATATGGATTCTGCTTTGAAAAGTCATATGAGTAATAAAATTGAAATTCACTTTATATCACATGAAAGAAATGGATGACATTTACATAAAGAATATTTGACCACAGAACTCTTTGTCCTCAGAACAATAATTAACAAGTCAAAGAAAAAGAGTTTTCTGATTTAGTTTGGGCAATGAACAATTTAAGATTATTTAAGAAAGCTTTTCTCTCTAGAATCCAATAAGGACTTATTGAGGATGGGATTGGAGGCCCTGACCTCCAATGTGTAAAGGAAAATAAAAATCTCATGACCATTTCCCCAACTCCTTATGCAAAAGGGAAGGTCAAGCCTGGAGACTGAGCCGTGCAACACCCCCTCCCAAAAGAATAGCTGATACTAACATTATGCATCCCCAGGCAAGTATAAGAACTGCCCCCACACATCATTCATAAGGAAATTCTTTGCTGGCCTGCCATAAGCAAGGATATGCAAATTGAAACTTAGAGTCTGCAGCCTAAGTATAGCTCCTAAAACTAAAGTCTCTTCAATTCTACACTAATAATGTTGGATTGTAAATTTAATCTTCCAAGGTGCAGAACAGAGACAAGACAAGATCAAACTTTCTTCCAACTACTCAGGGACATCTACAGAATTGATGCTTCCTTCACTCTCATTTTCTCTTCTAACATTCACCTTATCTTCTGTAAAATATAGATTTCCTGGGCCTCACCAGAATGTAACCATTTGTCTCACTGCCCACCTTTCTCCTCCTTTTTTCTTTCTGTATGCCCTCTCTCTTTTAAAATCCTGCCTCAGAAAAACAGTCACAGATATATCTGTGGTTTCTACTTTTCCCAGAGGCTTAATAAACCTCCATTGATTGAGATCTTTGCCTTAGTCACTTACTTTAGGTTGTCAAGACTATAACATGTGAGTCTCAATTCTGGCCCAGTCATGGCCTCTGGTTATATGTTTGTAAATAAACGAGTTAATGAATATACCTTTCACTGATTATTTTATTCTTCTGTTATTTACTTTTAAATTATGTACATGTATTACTTTAATGTTTTTAAAATAGCCACAGAATGGCTATAAAAATAGCCATTCTAATGATAGAATGATAGGATAGTTTTGTTTCCCCCATACCTCTCTATATTTTTTAAAAAATTCACCAACAATCTATTTAGAAAAACAAAACAACACAAAACACCAAACCCTTGTTGGATTTTCCTATCAGAGAGGAATAGAGTAAATGCTCTGAGACATAACAGAGTAAAAAGAAAGAAAAACTTAAAAATTTTAAGGGTTTCAAGAACTATGGTACCTGGTGGAAGATTATTTTCTCAGCACACCAACCAACAGCCTCTGGAATATTTTACAGTTTGGGAAACTCTGATATAGATCCTGGGGCAGAGACCAGACTGCTGGCTGGAACCATAGGAACCAGTAATAAAAAATTTAGCCCTAAGAGAGTAAGGTGTCTTAATAAAGGCCTAATAGTGGGGAGAGATGGTTCCAGGGAATAGATGGGGTTGGCTTGGACACCCCACCTCCTCCAGAGCACTTGTGCTCAGGCAAGGCCCAGTCTCAGGAGAGCAGATACCGTAGCCATGGGAGTTTGGATATCTGGAGCAGAGCGATCTCAGTGCCTGAGAATGAGACACCTTGTGGAGCAGATAAGGTTCATATATGTAGGTATTTTATTTAATCTATAATATTTATAAAGTGTTCATAAAAACTCGTTTTGTTTTTTTAAAAAATCTTTGAAAATAGTAAAGAATACAGAGAAACTGGGATTAAGCCAATCAGTCCCAGGAAAAATAGGAACTGTACCAAGAACATGAAGAACTGATCAGCTCTGGTGGTCACTGGCAGAAATGAGTTTCAAGTTTGTCAGCATTACACACCTCCATAACCAAGCAGAAAGAGGGCATACCTATCTTTCCCTAAATGCTACTTATTCTAATTTTTGAAAGAGGAGAGCTAATTTAATTAATGAGACCAGTGAAGGAGCTTGTTATAAGAAAAACCATAATAAAATCCATGGCTCTTGTACACAACCAGTGACTTGTTTGAAAACAAAATGGGCAATGATAGCATGTCATAATAATAATTTAAAAAGTTATATGATAGCTGATATTAAAGATAATCTTAAAAAGAAATATGTGATTTGAGGTCCACTGGAAGAAATGGACAAAACTTGTAGAATACTTAGCTAGATAAATAGGTATACAAAATATTGTATTGCATTTTTATTCTTTTAAGTTCAAAAGTAAAACATGCTTATTAGGAACATTTCTAAGAACTAAAATTTTGGAAACAAAATCCTTCTCCTTATTCTCCTCCCAACCCCTTTCATTCCCCAGAGGGGCCACAGTTAGCAGTTTGCTATGCATCTTTCCAAATACATTATGGACTGAATTTGTCCCCCTCCAAAATTCACATATTGAAATCTAATCCCCAGTGTGATAGTTTTAGGAGGTGGCGCCTATGTGGGGTGATTAGGTCAGGAGGGTGGAGCACTTATGAATGGGATTAGTGTCCTTATAAAGAGACCATAGAGGGCTGGCCAGCCCTTTCTGTGAGGACACAGGGAGAAGATGCCATTTCTGTGAACCAGAAAAATGGGCCTTCATCAGACACTGAATCTCCTAGCACCTTGATCTTGGACTTCCCAACCTCCAGAACTGAGAAATAAATTTCTGGATTTCCTTTCTTTTCTCTCCTCGTCTCTTCTCTTCTCTTTTCTTCTTCCCTTCCCTTTTCCTTTCCCCTTCTCCTTTTCCTTCCTCCCTCCCTTCCTCCCTTCCTTCCTTTCTTCCATCCTTCCTTCCTTCCTTCCTCAACAAGAGTCTCTCTCTGTCACCCTAGGTAGAGTGTAATGGTGTCATTGTAGCTCATTGCAACCTGAAACTCATGGGCTCAAGCAATCCTCCTGCCTCAGTCTATTGTGTAGCTGGGACTACTGGTGTGTGCCATAATGCCCGGCTAATTTTTCTGTTTTTAGTAAAGACGGGGTCTTGCTCTTGCTCAGGCTGGCCTTGAACTCCTGAGCTCAAGCAATCCTCCCACCTCGGCCTCCCAGAGTGCTAGAATTATAGGCATGAGCCACCATACCTGACCAAATTTCTGTTGTTTTTATTATAAACTACCCAGTCTATGGTATTCTGTTATAGCAGCCTGAAAGACCATTCTTATAGGACTGGTTGCTTTAGCAGTCCTTTAATGGCTTTAAACATATTTGCTGTTTGCTTGTTTTATATTTAATATTTTTATTTGGCTTTTCTAGTGATTCTGAGTGGGAATGTCAGTCTGCTATAAGCCATTTGTCATACTCACTAATATCTCATTGTCCACAACTTGGTCGTATGGTCACATTGCACACTGAGAAAGGTAATTTTTAAAAAAATTTTGAGTGACAATATACCCAGCTAAAAATCAGAACTCTGTTTCTATGAAAGATGAGAAGGATGGGTGGTGGGTAATCAATTAGCACTTAAGTGGAAGGCGGAAGCCAGTTGTAGTGCCAGGGTGGGATGGGGAGTGGTCTTCCCATATGCTGGGGTTACGAGTTGCCAGAACACACCTCTGACTTAGGCGAACTCACGAAACAACCATAACTTAATTAACACTAGCTGTTAGAATCACCTGACTCCCTGTGTTTGGATCTGTGCTTAGTAAATAACCTTGGGGCAGTAATTTGGCTTTCCTTAGAGATTTGGAGAGAATGTACTAAGCCTCAGATATGAAATCTACTGATTTTTTGGCAGTTATATTTCTCAAGGTAAATGATCAAAACCAGTGTGAGAACCTGCATAATGAACCAGTCTTATTGAACCCACTTTGCCCTGGATGAAATGACAAAATATAATTTCTCAAACTACTAGGATTTGATTGCTGCTGTGGCTCTCTTACTAAAGCACTATAAACATTTAGACATTAGACATCTCTTGCTAAATTTAGCAGCAGGATTATTCTATGGAACAAAAATGAATCCTCTGTTTAGGAAAAAACTTTCAAACGATGTCTCAGTTTCTAATAGAAAGGTGAAACAATTTACAAAAGTGATGGATATAGGAAAGATCATGTCTGAAAACTGTTTTCTCCTTATATCAGGTATACCATTGGAAAATGTGGTCCTGAAATTTGGTGAAAATAAAACTCACGGAGAATTCTAAAAGGCTATCTCTCAGACTCGTCTGCAATTTGGGGGTTATACAAAATGTTTGCTCTTTTTAAAGGTAGAGCAGAATTGTGGATTTTGGCTAATCTGAAAGAACTTCCCTATTAAGTTAATCACTGTGAACACTGGGCTGTAACACACAGAAGAGATTTAAATTCTGAGGGTAAGAGCTCTCTTGGCACCCATTTCAATTTTATAGGAATAATCAGATGATTAAGAGAAAAAAATAGTGACTCAAGAGGTCCTTGGGATTCTCCTGTAAATTCTGAATAAGGCACTTAATTTTCCTAATTCTCATTTCTTCCTTTTCCAATCTGTTATTGAAAATAAAATCTGGCCTCTGAAGATATATGGCTTGTACTAATGAAATAATAACTAGAAGGATACTGAGTTTATTGGATGGGCTCTGGGACCATTTCCCTAAAACCTGTTCCTGCCTAATTACCAGTTTAAAATTCAGCACTTTATTAATGTGTTTGTATCATTTGGAGTATTCAGTTCTCTTTTTTTTTTCTTTTTTTTTACCCTTTTAAATATTTTTAGACACTAACGCATTTAGTTCTTAACCTTGTAGAATGTATGCTATGGAATTTATCCCTAGAAAAATGCATCTATGCACCAAACCACAAACTTTTGCCTGCAGTTTCAGAAGAGTCACAGATTCCTGAATTAAAGAAGATAAAACACATTTTAAACTTTTTCCTAATAAGTATTTGTCAGGTTTTGAACATTTTATAAACAATTAGGCTCTTTTGTATCCCTAAGGATATACCTCCACTTTTGAAAATTTTACTTTTCACCATCTCAAGTTCCTAACATCACACTGGATTATAAAACATAAAGAAATATATACAACAATGGTAGCCAATGTAACTGACAATAGAGTACAAGTAATTCCTACCTTGATCAGAATTTATTATTTCCTGATGGCTTTGATGATTTGTCCCAGGCTTGCATGGTTTGTGACAACCAGTTGCTGAAATCAACAGAGTCATGCTGGTCTCTTTTAGTTCATCACAAATGAACTTTCCTACTAGGAGCACTCTGTACATGATTTTCCCGCTGTCTTTCTTTCCTTCTTTGCATAGTTAAAGCCTCCTCATCCTTACATATTTGGTGAATAGCTTTCCTCCACATGGTTATTCAGGGACTCAATCTCTTTCCATTTTGTGACTCTACTATCCCTAGGACTTCAGAGTCTTCTGCTTCCAGCAGGGGAAGAGAGAAGAGAGAAGAGAGAAGGCACCTGCTTATAATTTTCTTGACCCAGAAGTGACACACATCATGTCCAAACACTTTCTGATGGTAAGAACTACTCACATGGCTCCACGTAAGGTACAATGGTGTTTGGAAAGTGTAACTTCTGGCTGAATAGCCACTTCCTATGGACATCTCAACACTGTGGAAAAGGGAGCTTGAATTTGGTGGTAGCTACTTATCTCTGCCACACCACAGTGTACCACCAGCACCTAGCATACTGGCACTTAAATATTTGTAGAATGCATGAATGAAAATGAATGAATGCAATTATTTGAAGTAGTTTTGTGACCAGTAGTATTGAAAAATTTCACATCTGGTGCACAGAATTTGGGAAAGCAGCAGCTTCATTAGGTGATAGCTATCCTATTTACATAATCTCAAAATAATGATCCAGGAGGCACTCACTGTGCTTTCTCAGGTCTAATATGTCAGGAAGCACCAGATGGGCAGCATCACTCTTACATTTCTGCTTCAGCCTGCTGGCTTGGATCATTCCACAGATGCATCAAAAGAAATGGAAAAAGCAATTATAGTGAATTATGCCAGAAAATTATGCCAGAAACCAATTGAATTGGTTTCATTCTGGCCATTTCAAACTGTATCATGAGACAATTGCCCAGAGGGCCAAAAAAGAGTATAACAATAGAACAGATAAATAATCAATTAAAAGTGGGTTAAATTTAGGTTAACTGATCATTAGGTAAATATTTTTGAGCAAACTGACCTGTTCCCATTTGGTGAATTTATCTATCTCTATATATTTACTAAATATATTCATAATATATAATATAGTCACTTAATATATTTATTTTATGTATGGTTATTATATATTCATTATATTTTTCATCATATTCATTATGCACAATCATAATATATTTATTAATTCATATTCATTATATATTCATTAATTAGTATATTAATTTTATAATGGTCATATGAAATATTAGATCACAAATTAGGCATATAGAGACATGTCAGGAAATTGTAATTATGTTGTTTGTATGTTTCAGATAACTTTTTTGCTTATATAGCCAAGATTTAGTTTTAAAATATAGAGCTTGCTTATGTAACTAGTGATTTGGTTTGCACCAAATATCTAAATTTTAGACTTATAATGTATCTTTAAATATGTACTTTTAATAATGAGTTTACAAGATTAATAACGACCATGAGATTTATTTATTTTCAATATTTGGTGCAATACCTAGAGTCATGTTCCCTGCTTTCCTAATTCTTGTAACATTCCCCCGGTTCATCCAGCTCTGTTTTTCACTGAATCTCTAACTCCTACCTCTTACAAGGTGCTCTGTGTTCTTACCAGTCTTAGTTTGGCTGGATAGGAGAGCCAGACAAGAGAGAGAGATCAGAGAGCTCTAACCTGGAAAGAGCTTCACCTTCAATGGGATCAATCTGCTCTGTGATCTGATAAACCATTTCAAAATAAAGCACTAGTTACTTCACAAGTGATTTGTAATAGAAAAACTTTCATTAAAAAAATCACCATGGTGATATACAACGCAAGGTAATAGATTAACAGTAAAGGCAGTACAGGATTCTGTGTGTGTATGTAGGGGATTACATTGCTGAGTAAGATTTAAATGATTCAGAAGAAGGAGGTCTAGACCCTTCAAATCATGCTAGAATAGGCCACCTTTGCGTGCATATATACACCTTCTCACTATATCCTCTTCAAAGAGCTCAGCTGCAGCGTTATGTTTTCTGCAACATCAAGGAAGCAGATATATTTTATATCCCAGCCTCATATTTGCTTGAAGAAGTCTCCACTGAATAACCAAAAAATTTTCTAAGATGTTGCATTTTTGGAAAAAATACTTTTACTTATTTCAAAACCTTCAGTGATTCATGCTGTTTTGAGGGAGTAGTTTTTTTTAAAAAACCTAAACCTTTAATGCTCTCTAGAAGGCTTTGGCTTACTTTTGAAATAAAATGATACTTTTTTTTTACTGGATGGTTTCTGAATGATTGCCATTTAGGACATCTTTACATATAGGTGTGAAAAAGCCCAACTTAACTGCCCAAACTTCTGTATCCCTAAGGGTGGTGCCAATTTGTACTATGCTGTGAGGATTCAGCACAGAATAGACTGGTGTTAAATCGAAGGAAGAAATCAAATTTGATCTCTCAAAGGAAATTTGATCACATAGAATTTGTAATCTTGATCCTGCATCTAGATATACAAATAAATACACAGTCCCTTCATTTTGTTTCATTAGTTAACATACTAGTGATGATATTTCATATTGTTATGTATCTTACAGATTGTAAATGGATTCACTTATTTATTTTTTTGCCAGTCCAGGTGGATTAGGAAGTACCCCAAATAGTCTGTTAAGAATGTAATACCAATTTTGTGAAAGCCTTCGCACAAGAATCCTGGGGAACTTTATATAGTGTGTGAAATATTTAATGGTACAGGGCATCATCTGTAGCAGTAGTTCCCAACTTTTTAAAATGAAAGGCCCATTTTGAAACTAAGAAAAGTATCGTTGGCAGCTGCATGCCGGAAGTTGCGCTTTTAGTATTTGTTGATTGAAGAATAAACTAATGATAACACCTATTCTGGATTTAGAAATACTTTAAGATATACTTGCATGCTATTAATTATTACAGCATCAGTATGTTTTTGTAAAAGTATAAGACCTATGGATGAGGACCATGTTATCTATGCCAATAATGCTTGGCTTGTCTTTAAACTTGTAGACTCTTGAAGGGCTTGTCTCACATAGATCAGAAAGTGCTGGCTAAATTAAAAATACATAATTAATGATGGATATATTTTGATTTTTTATGAAAATTCTTTCTTGATAAAGTCCTGAGAGCTTTAAGGAAAACATTTCTTTCAGGGTCCATGACTGATGCTGATCTTATTTCCCCACCATGATGCCTGATCTTTTCTTGATGCAAAGTGTGACCTCTGATAATCCCATGTGGATCTAAAGGTTTATCATTGCTGGAATGATAGGATTGATGGAATGCTATGCCATGAAGTTGTGATTAAAGATTCATGTTCTGTAGCACCAAGGAATTGGCTAGGAAAAATATCAGGCCTAATTAATTAGGTAATGTGCTGAACGACAGCCCACTTTGCAGTATTTCTGAGACGATGTGATTGCATAGGCTAATGGAAAATAGACCACAGACTCAGAATTTAAAAATAAGACTATTATTAATAAGAACTTTATTGCAGGATAGATGGGAGCGCTCACCAGTCAGAGGAAGGGTGCTCTCACATCCTAGTTCCTTAACACATTAAAATGATAAGCTTACTTCTGTTCATGCAAAACCATAAGACCCTTCTGCAAAAACTGGGGAAGAAGAGAGGTCTTGGGAGACATGGATGCAGAAGACCTTCTTCCTTCCTCTCCTCCTCCTCAGGAATCAGAGCTGTGTTACTGTCTAAGGCTCACCCCCCACCCACCCACACTCCTTCTTCTTTCTCCTTTTGTCTTGTATTGGGATTTTCCCCAATAAAATCTCTTCCACTTCTAGTCCCTTCTGGGAGTCTTGTTCTCAGAAGACCTGAACTATCATACCATTAGCTTGGATGAGTTACTTAATCCTTATAAGTATGGTCTGTCTCAGTAGTAACATGAGTAAAATAATAGTATTCAGGTCTTATAGGTTTTATAAAGAAGAAATTTGAAAATGGCTGACAAATTGTAAGCACAGTGCCTGGCACATAGCAAGCAGTCAAGAAATGATAATTGTCATTCCTATTATTACTACTATCTTTCAGTGTTTCTAGAATTCTTTGCTTGGAAGAAGTTGAGAAAGCTGAAAGCTGCCTTTCCTTGGAGGAGCCCTGGGTTGCAAGATACAGATGAGAAAGAAACCTCACAGAATCCCACGTTGATCATAACCCAAATCCATTGTAGCTGCCTGTGTGAGGGCTATCGTAGCTATTGGGTGTTTGTGACCTTTGTACTTGGGCAAGAACCATTTGAAAAGCCTCCTGACCTACTGAGGCTAGTGTAAGGGAGGGCTGGGGACCTAGAGACTTGTCTGCCTAATCCAAAAGATCCTCCTCCTCCTACACCTTTTGTCTTTTTACATAATTTCAGACTTATGCAAAAGTTGCAAGAATAGTGCAAAGAATTTCTCAGTACCTTCATCCAGATTCCCCATGTTAACATTTATGTGTGTGTGTGTGTATTCACATGCATACATTTTTTTTTTAACTCTTTGAGAGAAAGTTGCAGGTATGATGCCCCTTTACCTCTAAATACTTCAGTGTGTGTAGTCTGAATGTAGGGTCTACATTCAGCATGGAGGTAGAAATTGCCCATTTTCAGTCTCATATCCTGCCCTCCAATACATTCAGAGCTGCCCGATTTTGTCTTTTGTGCTAGCACAGATCATTTCTTTGGTTAATCAGCGTATGAAGTAGTTATTTTTCTTATCGGATCATGTTGTCTAAAAAGTAATTATTTTAAAATACCAGAACCATACTTATCCTGGTAAGAGGCTCACCTGATGGGAGGCACGTGGGCAAACTGATTCCCCTGAAGGTGATTCAGGTGGATATGTTCACTCAAGATCTCTCTAGGCATGTGCCCATTGAGGTCTGAATTACCTCTGTGGTTTAAATTATTTCTTTTTCATTCTCTTTATTGATCTAGTTTCTGTTAAATACTAACATAATATGACTTTGAATGATTGTTCTAATGCTCAGAGGACAGAAGACGACTAAGACAAAATATCTATCCTGAATGCAGTTGTACCAGGGAAAACAAGACAGGAGCAAAAAATAAACAATCATAACACAAAATATGAGAGGAGGTTTGATAAGAACGATAGATTATAAGGAGATAGCTGACTCAGAAAAAATTTCATGGAAGAAGTGGCTTTAACATGTTCATTAAAAGAGGAAGATGTTTTCTGGCTATTGTTGAGGAGTTTCCTTCTACAAAGATGTCAGCATAGGCTAAGGCACAGAGACAGGAAAGCATTAGGGTGAACAGAATACTCGAGTATAGTTGAGAGTGAGGAGCTCCATGTGGCAAGAACTTCTGGGACTTGAAGAACTTGCAGAAGAATTGTGAGAACACTGTTGTCTTAGTCTGTTCATGCTGCTACAACAAAATAACTTAGCCTGAGTAATTTATAAACAACATCAATTTATGTCTTACAGTTCTGGAGGCTGGAAAGTCTAGGATCAAGGCTCTGACAGTTTTGGTGTTTGGCAAGGACCCAATTTCCACTTCCAAGATGGTGCCTGGAATGCTCCTTCCTCCAGAGGGGATAAACACTGTGTCTTCACATGAAGGAATGGACTGAAGGAGCAAATTTACCCCCTCAAGCCCATTTATAAGACAGTCATCCTATCTATGAGGGCAGAGCCCTCATGGCTCAGTTGCCTCCTCAAAGGCTCCACGTCTTAATACTGTTGCATTGGGGATAAAGTTTCAACGTGGATTTTGAAGGGAACGCAAACAATCAAACCATAGCAAGTATGGAGAGATATTTTGGGGAGATTGTGGAGGATCTTGGAGCATGGTCTCCAGTGAATCTCCTGGCTCTCTGTGTGAGTCCTGGAGGCAGTGTGTTTTCCCTCCTCACTCTCTCTCAGCTTCCCTCTTCCTTGTACTCTTTTCTTTTCCTGCTTTTTTCCCTTGGTATCCAGAGACCTCCTCTACAAACAGAGTTCTTTGCCAGGTTGGATAAAGACTTTTCTCCACCCTCACTCCCCAGATGCTTGGACCTACCCAACGTTATTAAAGTACAGGGACAAACTTTTTCATATTTCTAAGTTGTCACAAAAACTACCAAGATGAGGGATGCTGACACACGTGCCCAGAAGTGAGTCCCGTGGGCCATCTGAGGAAGGGGCCCTGTGTCTGCTTTCATCTGTCTTCTTACAATAATGCATCTTGGCAAGGTAAGGACAGGAAATGCTAATCAGTTTCAATATTTAATCAAATTAGCTATTTACCTCCACTCCCCGATGTGTCATTGTAGACCCAAGATGACTTGGGTGAACATGTTAGAAACTCTTTGAGTTCCCAGGGTTGCTTTCTCTCTGAGAATGCCAAATTAAGGCTACTCTGAAAAGGTTTTCTAATTTTGTTTTCTTGTTAGGGGCATTCAAATGATCATGAAGAAAGAACAAGTATTTACCAGTACTAATTTTTAAAAGGTATTATTAACTTTATTTTCATATTTCCTTAATTCTAAGATGTACATTTGATGTATTGTCACATTTCTGGAATGGAAGTAAGCTTTACATTCAACATGCGTGTTTAATGCGGTGGCTCTTTGTTTTCCTTCCCCTCTACCTCCCTTCCCCAAACCCAAAAGCAAACAAACAAGCCAAAGCTCTCATTAAATTGCTGTCTTACAGTCAAGGGAATAGGGTGATATTTTCCAGTTTCTCACTTCTGTCCCCCAGAGACATCCTTTCTGCTTATTAGCTGGGTGAGCAGAAGTCATCTACTTTAAAATGTCCTATTGAGGGGTAAGCATCCTTCCCTAGGGAATGCTACAAACTCTGAAATCACCCATGTATTAGACATGTCTAGACTATTTCTATCAGCTGACACCCTTTCTTCTCCTGCAAATTGAGTCTCATTTGAGTAATTCCCACATGTACACATCCTCCTGCCATCCAACTGTCCTCCTCAGAGCCTCCATGACAGAAAGCAGTGAGGGATTCATTTTTAATGATCCAGCCTGGTTTTTATGATGGGTCATCATCATTATTTTTTTTAATATACAAATTGTCCTATGATGATTCAATTACAAGAAGAAGTATAGGGATTTGTTTGATAGATTGCTTTGTTTATCCTGAACAAAACAGAATATGAATTAAATATTTCTAAAAATAGAAAAGGAGGGGTCTTTTTGCAGCATTCTGCGTGTAACTGCATATCTAGATTCACACTGGGACTGGGTAAATCTTATCCTGTCTCTGTCCTGAATTCTACTCCCCTACCCCTTGCCCAACTTTAAAAACTGGGTACTGTATTGTTGAAGTGCACAGATTGGACAGCTGCAAGGAAGTTTTTAAAGTGAACTGGTGTCACAAAATAGCACATTGCTGAGGGGGTGGGTATGTGGAGGGGAGGGGATGTTGGCAGGTCACTCAGCACCAGTTGCATTGCTGAAGTTGTGTGTGGGGAGGATTAGAAGAGGAAAGAGTCTGATGCTCAGGCCAAGAGAAGCCCCAGTTCCATTCCAACATTCTATTTGTCATCTAGGTGAGGTTGTTTTAACAGACTCAGCAATTCTCCCTCCAGGTCCCTAGTGGACCCTGGCAGCCCTGTCCACTAATCCCCTCCCTGTCCACTAATCCCCTCCCCTCCCCACTGCCTGCTTTCCTCATCCATGCTTTTTGACTCATCCTTCCTTCTTTTTCATCTTTAATCCTTTTCTCAAACTCCTTTTGGTCTCTACACAAGAACAGAAATCTGACTTTCCTGTACAACCCTCCTTGTAGAGACGACACCGTCTTCAGGTACCTGAAACACACAGAATAGGAGAATTTTCACAGCCCCTTTTCCTCTGTGCCCCTTTCCTGCTAGCTCTGCCCTCTCTCTCAACACTCTCTCCTCCTATGCAGCCCAGAGGGACCACTAGCATGGCCTAGATGAAGGGGCACAAAGAGCAGTTTGGAGCACAGGTACCTAAAATGGAACCTAAAAAACCTTCGATTTTTCCCACCTTGCCTTGGTAGATAGGAAGCTCAGGAACTATCCTTTCCCCATTTAAAAAAATTATAACATTTTTTCTTACTTTAATTCTTCTAGTATAATTATCCTTTTTCTTTCCTTTTTATTGAAGTCTGAGATTTTATTGTATTTGGATTTTCCAGTCTCAAACCAATCTTTCTTTCTTTCTTCTTTTCTTTCTTCCTTCCATTCTTTCTTTTTTCTCTTTATTCTTTTATATAAGAGAAAGAGTAAATAAATACAACCTGGAATAATATCAGCCTTCTTTGGCTTCCTTGGCCACCCAAGAGCAGGGGCAGATGGGTGAAAAGGGAGCTGGTCTATGACGGACGTGTTTTTCTAGTAGTTTTCCAAGAGTTCCAAGGCACTTCAGGGCTGCCACGCAGACCTTGAGGCCACTGTGAGCAGAGCCTACTGACATGCTGTATCTTAGGTATAGGGCTTTATGGCTAAAAGAAATCTGCTAGACGTTGTGTTTTGTTTCAGATATGCCATGACATCCTTGCCCCAGAAAAAAGAAGTTCTTCTTGAGAATTCCCCAGGAATCAAAGGCCTTTTAAATTAATTAATATACATATTTATATATATTAAATATATATAATTAATATATATATGTTTTACAATAACACATTCTACATGTTATTCACTATGAGGCATTGTGCCAGATTTTGACATGCATTAGTTCATTTGATTCTCACCACAACACTGTGAGTTAAGTATTAATATTAGTAGTGCTACATTTTACAAATCAGGAAGCTGACTCTTAGAAAACATTAAATCACTTATCCCAAGTCATACAGCTATGAGTTGGACCCTGAATCATTTGTTTGAAACCTCAACCTCCAACTACATTAGGTGCCCCAGGATAGAATGAACCGGACTGTTCTCCCTGAAGTCTTCTGTTCTAGGCACCAGCAAGGCCACAAAATTCATTTAAGCAGCTTTGTAGTGTGGAGGATCATCCGGACCCAGCAGACCAGACTCTGAAGAGTTTGGTATTAGCACATGAGCCAAAGAGACAAGCAGAAGACACTGAATGAATGGCAAATGTCTGACTGTTTTAGTCTGTTGGTGCTGCTATAACAAAGCACCAGAGCCTAGGTCATTTATAAACAATAGAAATTTATTTCTCACAGTTCTGGAAGCCGGGAAGTCCAGGATCAAGGCATCAGCAGGGTTGATATCTGGTGAGGGCTGCTCTCTGCTTCTAAGATTGCACCTTGTTGCCATATCCTCCAAAGGGGAGGAACACTGTGTCCTTACATGGTGGAAGCAACAGAAGGGCAAGAGAGTGTTCTCTTCAACCTTGAGCTTTTTGTAAGGTTTTAATCCCATTCAGGAGAGCAGAGTCCTCATTGCTTAATCGCTCCCCAAAGGCCATATCTCTAAATACTATTGCATTGAGGATTTGGAGGGAACATCATCATTCAAGCCATAGCACTAAGAACTCTGGTCACCAGCTATATTAAGTACATTTATGTATTTTAGTCTGGCTGCCTGGGGGGAGGGCAAATCCAAAGCCCCCTGGTCATGTTTCTCTTCTCCTGGAAGTTTGAGTGAAAATCAAGTCCATTGTTTTTTATGCCTCTTTAAAAATTCCTCCACTACTCTTATTCTCTAGCTGTCCTTACCATATGAAATATCTACTTTCTGCTAGCCCATAAAATAGAGCTGCTTATAAACTACATTAAAACTTGAAGAAAAAAATAAGCATGCATTTAAAAGCATGTCCCCAAATAAATTTGAAGCCAAATCAGTTCAAGCAATTACTGTGCTACAAATGTCATTAGATTCTCAATTACAATGATTCATAGGTTTTTTTAATCTCCCCAACTGAACTTTAAAAATGATTTCTAATTAGGAAGACACAATATTGTCTTAAAATTTATTCAGTGGTTCAAAAGACCAAGAAAAGAAAGGGACAAAGACTTCTGGTGGAGATAAAAATGTCTCGAGCCTTCACCATGCCAAATATTTATTTTCCTTCTGAAACGAAGTTATTGCTTTCCCAATAAGGAAACCATTTAGAGCCAAGATATGCCATTCAAATCATCATAGCTTTTTCTTGCTAAACTTAGAATGGAAGAATGTATACAATAAAAGTGTTAGCGATTCTAGAAGTAAACATTTTGCCCATAATACATATCAAATTAAAAATATTCTAGCATAATGGAAAAGATAGCATTGTTAATCCAGCCTTAGTTGGACATTTGTTTTTTGTTTTGTTGTTTGTGTTGAACTTTTTAGTACTGGGGTAGATTTAGATTACACCTATGCCTGTCTGCACTGTCTCACCTAGTCATTCCCACAAGACTATTGATGAAATGCCAAAACAGAGTAGGATGCTGGTGTCAGAACAGGCAGAATCTGATTGGCCCAGAAAGAGAGGAAACCCCAGATTTTGGTCTGGTAAGCAGAATATTCCAGCTGTAACTCATAAAAGCTATACCATTTAGAAGGTAAACAGGGAACCCACAATCTATGTCTTCAGAGTCATTTGACTGTTGATAAACCACTAACGGCTCCAATTTGTATTTGAGGAATGTTCTTATTCTATATACAAACCCACTGAAACATTTTTATAGGCTAGATATTAGTCATCCAAACACATGAGTAGTACCAGATTTTGTCAAAATGATAAACTAAGTCATGTTGTGCAGACTAGAAATTTCCAGAGTGAGTTCAGTGGAGCACTAATTCATTATACTGTTAAAAGATAACACTTAAAAAAAATCAGTGGCCCACCAAGCTTGGAAATACAGTGTCAAATGAAAGTAAACAGGATATTTCATGCAGTGCTTCTATACTGGTAGAGATACAGACTCAATGATGACTGAGCCTGTATCTAATTAATCTTTCCCTTATGTTTGAAAAGAAGGGTTTATGAGAGCCTATTTTCAGAAGCCATCATTGTCCTATGCCAAAAAGGTGGTGCAAAAAGTACAGATTTCTTATTGGTTTCAAAGAGATGGATCTGTTCATTCCATTATCAAATACCTGAGGCCCATCTTAATTTTCCATTGCCTTGTTGCTATGTATGTTTTAGCAACATGCTCAGAGATAGGGATCATTTCTATTAGGTGTAATGGCAAAGCACTTCTTTTATTCTTACTCTACCCAGGTAATGCTATTAGGACAGTGTAGTCTGGATTATATATTTCTCTTTGTTTTTGTACTTCTTTATATAACTACCTGACATATTCTGTTGTGTAGTGGATGGATAATATAATTTAAGCAATAAAAACATATTTTAAAAAGAGAGGAGCAATGGTCACAACTGTTTGAAGTACGGAGTCCAAGTCTGTACTGGTTGAAATTGATGGAGAAAGATAATAAATTTAGGGACTTAACTACAGTTGGTGAAAGTTTTTCCATCAAGTTCCAAAAACAGTTTAACTCTAGCAATAATTCTAAGAAATTATGGTACAGTCATATGCTGCATAATGATGTTTTAGTCAACAACAGACCACAAATACAATGGTGGTCTCAGATTATAATGGATCTGAAAAATTCCTGCCACCTAGTGACACGGTAGCCATTGTGTTACAATTGCCTGCAGTTTTCAATACAGGATCATGCTGCATAGGTTGGTAGCCTAGGAGCAATAGGTTTTATCATATCGTCTAGATGCATAGTAGGCTATACCATCTAGGTTTGTGTACGTGCACTGCACGATGTTTGTACAACAACAAAATTGTCCAACAGGGCATTTCTCAGGATGGATACCTGTCACTAAGCAACATTTGACTGTATGTCATTTTCAAAATGGCAAAATAGAATCGAAAACAAATAATATAAATCATGGGAGCTTAGAGGAGAATTGAATTTGATTCCAAGACCCTGCACAAGCAGGTTAACTGTACTCATCCATACTCATTTCGTAACAGTACTCATCCACCTGGGCTTTTCTTTAAAAGTAATGGAGATAAACACTATCATTTCCCTATGTAGCCTTTTCCAATAATTTACAATCCTTATAACTGTAAGTCTTTCTAGAATTAGATGAGTACCTAGTACCAGTACCTGATCTGCCAAAAGCAGATGGAATCCTGCACATGCCACCATTCCTGGAGGACACCGACAGCCACCTGGTGACAAGTCAATCACATTAGATCTCTTCTATCCTAGAGGTGACAGAGATTCATATTCATGGGAATCACACATATTCTGGATATGGATTTTCCCTTCTTGTTCATAATGCTTCTGCCACCACCACATCCAAGGACCCACAGAATGCCTTATCCACCATCACAGCCTTCTGGACAGTGTTGAATCTGATGAAGGAACTCATTTCCTGCAAAAGAAATACAGCACTGGGATCACAACCATAGGATTAACTGGTTTTACCACATGCTTCCCCATCCGGAAGCACTAGCCTAACTGAAAGGTGGAATGGCTGACCAAAGACTCAGTTATGATGCAGTTGGGAGATAACACCTGAAAAGAAGGGGCTTTGCTATACAGGACACAGTTTATCCTTTGAAATCAGAGTCCCCATGCCCAGAATACATGAGTCCAGAAATCAAGGGATGGAAGTAGGAATGGCTCTTATCACTATTATACCTAATAACTCACAGAAATTCTGTTTCCTATCCTGGCAACTTTGAGCTATACTAGTGTAGAGATCTTAGCAAGGGGGGAATGCTACCACCAACGGACACAACAATGGTTCAACTGAATTGAAATATGAGACTATCACATAGAAATTTTGATCTCCTTATGTCACTGAACCAATAACTCTATTGCATTTGTGTTTTTGTCTGTTGCATACAATACTTCTATCTGACATTTCCCATCTGAAATCTCCAATCTCCCTCCATTCTTCAAAACACGGCTCAGATCACTATGCTTTCACTAAGCTTCCACAACACTCCCTAGCTCCCAGGGATCCCCCAGTCCCTTATATAACAAATAGTTTTATACTTCGCATGTCTCTCCTAATATCATATTATCACTTGTAAACTATAATTAGTTTTTCCATGTTTATACTTCATTTCTACCAGCTGATTGTAGGGTTTTTTGAAGGCGAGAATTTTTGAAGGCAAGTCTTTATAACTTCTGTGTATATCGCATAACAGGGTTTTTCAAGTGCTGGTGCCCATTCATGAGCAATGCTGTCACCTGTCTACAGCAAGGGGAAAATAATAAGGATTATGTAGCCAAGATTTAAGCTAATATACTCAAGTTAGAGGATTGCCCTTTATTTTGAAATTATGCCCTTCATACTCTTATTGTGCCAATATGCTCCTTCTTTTTTGAAATTATAGTCATGATAGATGGGAGGATTTTCTGAAGTCTCTATTTGATGAAATTGAAAAATCAGAAGCTCTTTATCTGTTCCTCCAAATGCAAGGGATTACATTCCTCCATAAAACCCCAAAGTCTAAAAAATAGTGCATCTAGCAGTTGGTGCAATGCCTTTTGGATAATTGCGGTTTAATATGTGTTTATTCATTTGGGACATCAAATGACTGAGTCCTTTTTCTTCAAGAGTTGATAGCATTCTAATCTCTCCTTGCTCAGAAATTTCCACTTATGTTAAATTTTGGGACAGAAATGCAGATCTAGCTCAGGTTCTGTTCATATGATTCCCCTCGCCCTTGGCCGTGTACCTAATGGTTCTTATTTTTTTAAATTTCAAAATATTAATTTCAGATGATTTTGAGGTAATTTAGCAGGAGGAAAAATAGTTTCCATTGTTATTTGACATTATGCAATTTTTGTATTAGAGTATTTGTAGGGAGAGGGGTCTGATGCAAATAAATATGTGGGACAAAAAATTAATCAGAAGGTAAGACAGAGTATAATTTTTGCATCTCTTAATAAAACTTCCATCCATCTGTTAATTTAATACTTTGCATTACTTATATATCTGTGAGAGAAGTTCTTATAATTTAACATTAGAAAAAAGTTTGTGTTCCTGAAGAATAAATTGCATTATTTTATCACATAATGCAAACTACATAATTTATAATGTTTCTCCTTTAGCCTTGACTGCCAAGAAGTTCAATGCTAAACATAACTCCCAATTGCATTAATCTATCCTCTCACTGGTTGCTGATCTAAATCTCTCCCTCTTCTCTTGTGTTCTTATTTTCTCTTTCAGATTTTAAAAAACCATCCTTACATATATGTGTTCTTGAGGTAATTTCTCTCAATTACATATGGAGAGTAGGAAAAGTAAAAATTATAAATGAATCACTAATAAATAGAATTATCCACATTTGGGGGAAACATCAGAGCTTACACATATATTTTGCTACCCATGTCAGCACTTGTTTACTATCTATGTCCCTGTGAAATTATTTTGACTAATTTCATGTTTTCTTCACACCAGTAAAGAGGGGGTCATTTGCTCAGAACAAATAGATGGTGAGTTCTTGGGACCCACAATAATTGTTTGGTCATTTTCTGTTTGGATGGAAATAGCTCTCAACTGGGCTGGCTGCAGAGCTTCAACCCAGCTTTGAATCTGATTGTCAAGGGACTTCTCTTTTTCAATAGGGAGTTGCACTTCAAATTTGACAAGCATCAGCAACTACCTTGTGACCACAATTCTCGAAGGGGATTGCAGTGATATAATCCCTTGCATTGTTACTTAAACTATCCAGAACAAATGGATTTTTCTTGTACAGAGGAGCAGGTTTTATTTTTTATTTATTTTTATTTTTTACCAACTTGATTTCTTTTTTGTTTTTGTTTTTAATTTTTAATTTTTACCAATTAAGAAGCAGCACTGAGAGAAGAGCAGGTTTTTATTTTTAAATTTTTTACCAACTTGATTTTTTTTTTTAGACAGACTGATGGCCAACAAACATATGAAAAAAATGCTCAACATCTCTATTCATCAGGGAAATGCAAATCAAAACCACAATGAGATATCACTTAACTCCAGTGAGAATGGCTTTTATCAAAAAGTCCCAAAACAATAAATGTTGGTGTGGATGTGGAGAGATAAGAACACTCCTACACTGCTGGTGGGACTGCAAACTAGTGCAACGTCTATGGAAAGTAATATGGAAATATCTCAAGGAGCTAAAAGTAGAACTACCATTTGATCCAGCAATCCCACGACTGGGTATTTACCCAAAGAAAAAAAAGACATTCTATAAAAAAGAAACCTGCACTTAAATGTTTATAGCAGCATAATTCACAATTGCAAAGATGTGGAAACAACCCAAGGGTCCATCAATACATGAGTGGATTAATAAAATGTGGTATATGTATACCATGGAGTTCTATTCAGCCACAAAAAACAATGGTGATCTAGCACCTCTTGTAGTATCCTGGATAGAGCTGGAACTCATTCTGCTAAGTGAAGTATCACAAGAATGGAAAAACAAGCACCACATGTGCTCACCATCAAATTGGTATTAATTGATTAACACTTATGTGCATATATGGTAGTAATATTCATCTGGTGTCAGGCAGGTGGCAGGGAAGGGTAAGGGCATATTCACGCCTAATGGGTGTGGTGCGCACTGTCTAGGGGATGGGCACACTTGTGGCTCTGACTCAGATGGGGCAAAGGCAATATATGTAACCTAAACATTTGTACCCCCATAATATTCTGAAATCAAAAAATATTAAAATTTTTTTTTGCCATTCGAGAAATAGCACTGACAAAGGAGGAGGTTTAAACTGTAGATTTGCTAAGATTTTTAATGCTAAATCTCAGAGGAGAAAACAAGTGCGTTCCAATTTCGACTCTATCATCCTCTGTGTTCTTACTTGCGCAAGTTATTTAACTTTCTTGTGCTTCTGTTTCCTCATCTATAAAATAGGTGAAATGGTAGTATTAGTATGGAGGATAAATGACATATTTAGCAGCATAGGTAAAATATTATATATAAATTATACATATATAAAATGTATTATAGTAATATATGTAAAGTATGAGTGTAAATGATATATGGTATTGTATGTAAAGTATCTATGATGATCCCAGGCTAGAGTTAGCTATTGTTAACATGTTAGAACTATAGAAATGTCATTACATAATAAGCATTACAAATGTTATTTTAAAAATTTGCTTTCTAAATATAAGTTATATACAAATTCACTTAAAGGGCAGTCAGATTAAAAAAAATGTAAAAATCTCCTAACCACAAAAGATTATCCTTTATTATTTAAACTATGACATACTTCAAGTTCCCTGTGGCCAATGGAATTGTATACATTCATTTTTGTGTTGCCTGCCTGCTTGACCTGAGCATTTATTGACTGATGCTCAGTAAATGTTGACCTGAAATAATCTGAATTCTGACTAGCTGCTGTTGGAAGGCTGTATTTATTGAGTGCCAAGGATGCCTCAAGCACTGGGGATGCAAAGATAAATAAAACATGGATTCTGCATTTAAGGGAAGCGCACCCTAGCCGGGGAGCCAGACACATAAAGGGACAATGGCTTCCCTGGAGAAGTGGCCTGTGTGAGAAATGTGCAGAGGACTGAGTGGCACTGAGTGGGCAGGGACCCTGGGGACAGGTGGCTGTCAGAGGAGGTTTTCTGGTGTGTGGCCTTGCACCTTACCCTTCCCCCTGCTCTGCATTTGGGGTTTGGATTCTGAAGTCAGTGAATGTGACAAGAAAAAACAAACATGTATAAAGCCAGGTTTTTACCTCTAAAAATCTCTTAATTGCCTGTTAAGTAAGAATAGATAGAATAAACCCTGTAAAGATACACATCTTTACACATGTGAAATGTCTCTGACAATCTAAAGTGGGACGTAAGTAATATTTCACAGTATTTTAATGTTTAAAATTATTATTATTTTGGTGAGGTGCTCTCATTCAATTCAGTTAAGTTAAAGGTGTATGTGATGAGATGCTGCTGAAAATAGAAGATAAGGCCTATGTTTTAACAATCATGACTAATGAAAGACATTGTACTCTTATTACCCCTCTGACTCTAGTGTGTGAATGTTTCAATAGAGAAATAAAGCAACACTGGAAAAAAAAAGCATTTTATCTATTTTTAAAAATAGAATGCATAATCATAAAATAGTTGTGAATATAAGTGAAAATAAAATTTACTCACCAATGTATAGGATATAGCCTAGAAATCCATCTATTTTTATGCTCTAGACTTTCCATCAAGTAACTAAGCAATTTGTCTTTGTCCTTCTTTGTCTGGAATGTTATGACTCTAAGAAGGCATAAATATAGCTGGCACCAATCTAAACTGTGAAGACCATAACACTGAGATGATATTTTATCAACAAAAGGATATTTAAAGTGAATGTTTCTGGAATGGATTTACGTAGAGAAAGTTCTTAAGGGGTCATTGTGAAAGAAAAAGGAAAAAAGCTGATATACGTGAACAAGATTTGAAAAGCAGTTAGCACATTCCCACAGGCTATTTTCCCAGAAAAGGGGCCTGAAATCTAAAGCATAAGAATAAAAACTGCTTTTTTTTTTTTTTTGTAGGATGAATTCTATAACATAGGGCTATGTTTCTGAGTAAAAACCTGATTCTCAGTTCTCTGTAAGAATACTCCCCTGAAGTTATGTAAAATCCTGTACACTATGAAGACTTTAAAATAATTAAAAATCAGTTAAGCAGACATCAGAAGAGTTAATTGTTTAAAATTACATTTAATATGCTACAGTAGCATAAGGTCTTATTCAATGCTCTCATCTTCTTTCTTTATAATTTCTAGGTTATACTGCAATAAATGAGGAGTTCAAAGAATTCTTTTCTCAAACTTGTATTATGAACATTTTCAAAACCAAGGAAAAGTTGAGAAAGGAGAATATTTGAATTGCATAGTCACCATCTAGATTTAACAATCTTTTTTTAATGGGAAAGTCATATATATAAGCAATTATATCTCCTGGTGAATATGTATATCTTTTATTTACAGCTTTACTGAGGTATAATTTATATATTCTAAAATTTACCCATCTTAAGTATAAATTCAATGATTCCTAGCTATTTATAAAGTTGTGCAGTCATCACCAAAATCCAGTTTTAGGATGTATCCTTCATCCCCCCAAATTCCCTTGAGCCGTTTTTAGTCAATCTTCCCTCTCACCTCAGCCAGAGGTAACCACAGATCTGCTTTGTGTTTCTATAAATTTGCATGACCTGGATATTTCATATAAATGGAATCATATAATACATAGCGTTTTGAATCTAGCTTCTTCCACTTAGTATAATGTTGAGTTTTATCTATGTTGAAGCATGTGCTAATATTTCATTTCTTTCTTTTTTTTCCCCACCCAAACTAGAGTGCAGTGGCATCATCATAGCTCACTTCATCTCAAACTCCTGGGCTCAAGCAATCCTCCTGCCTCAGCCTCCAAGTAGCTGAGACTACAGGCACATGCCACCACACTCAGCTAATCCATCCATCCTTCCTTCCTTCCTTCCTTCCTTCCTTCCTTCCTTCCTTCCTTCCTTCCTTCCTTCCTTCTCTCTCTCTCTCTCTCTCTCTCTCTCTCTCTCTCTCTCTCTCTCTCTTTCTCTCTTGCTTGACGAGGATCTCACTGTTGCTCAGGCTGGTCTTGAACTCCTGGACTCAAGCAGTCCTACTGCCTCAGCCTCCCAGAGTGCTAGGATTACAGGCATGAGCCACTGTGCTCAGCCTAATATTTCATTCTTATTATCGCTGAATAGTTTTCCATTATGTGGATATACCACATTATGTTTATCCAGTCACCAGTTGAAGGATACTTAGATTGTCTCCAGTTTTGGGCTATTATGAACATTCACATACAAGTCTTCATGTGAGCATATGCTTTCGTTTCTTTTAGGGTAGTTTTTGGGAATAGAATTGCTGGGTTGTATGGTAACTTTATGTTTCATTTTTTAAGAAACTGTCAAATTGCTTTCCAAAGTGTCTGTACCATTTTACACTCCTGCCAGCAATGTATGATGGTTCAAGTTTCTCAACATATTTACCAACACTTAGCTTTGCCTGCCTCTTTGATTATACCATTCTAGTGGGTGTACAATGGCACCTCATGGTATTTTTAACTTGCGTCATTGCTCTGATGAGCAATGTGTTGACTGTATTTTCTTTCATGAAATTATCACTCACTCATATATCTTTTTTAGGTGAAATGTCTAATCAAGTTTTTTGTCCACTTTTGGGTTGTTTCTTTCCTTATTGAGCTGTAAGAGTTCTTCATATATTCTGAATACAAGTCCCTTAGATATATAATTTTAGGATCAGCTTGTCAATTTCGACAGAAAAAAATCATATTGGGATTTTAATTGGGATTTTGCTGAATCTAGAAATTAATTTGGGGAAAACTTGCTCTCTTAACAATTATATTAAATATTATTTTTCTATTGCTGATGTAACAGATTAGTGACTTAAAATAACACACATTTATTATGTTATAGTTCTAGAGGTAAGAAGTCCAAAATCAGTCTCGGTGGGCTAATGTTAAAGTGGTGACGGAGTTGGTGCCCTCTGGAGGCTCTAAGGGAGAATCTGTTTTTTTGTCTAGAAGCTGATAAGCTTCCAGAGCCTTTCTGCATGCTTTGGTTTGTGGTCCCCTCTGGGCATCCCTCTCATCTCTTGCTTTGATCTATGCATCTCCTATTACTGACTTTGATCCTCTTACCTTCCTTTTATAAGGACCCTGTGGTTACACTGGGCTCACCTGGATAATCTAGGAAAATCTCCCCATTCCAAAATCCTCAATTACATTTGCGAAGTCCCTTTTACTATATAAGGTAACAAATTTCCAGGTTCTGTGGATTAGATGTGGACATCTTTCAAGGACTATTATTCAGTCTATCACAATAATATTGTCTTGTAAATCATAAACATGGAATATCCTTGTATTTATTTAAATCTCTAATTTCTCTCAGCAATATTTTGTAGTTTACAGAATTCAAATTTTGCACTTCTTTGTTAAATTTATTCATAAGTATTTCACTCTTTTTGAAGCTATTATAAATGGCATGGAATCATTAATTTTTCAGATTTTTTGTTGCTAGTGTATAAAAATGCAATGGATTTTTGTATATTGATCTGTCGTCCTGAAACCTTGCTAAACTAGACTTATTTATTAGTTCTAGTAGGGTTTTTTTTGTGTGTATGTGTGTGGATTCCTTAGGAGTTTCTACACATAGACTCATATAATCTGAACGAATACAACATTACTTCTTCCTTTCTAATCTGAGTGTTTTTCTTATTTTATTTTCTCATTCCACGGCCTAGAATCTTTAGTATAATGTTGAATAGAAGAGGCAAGAGCTGATATCCTTGTCTTGTCTTGATTTTAGGTGTAAAGAATTCAGTCTTATAACACAAAATATGATGTCAGCTATAGCTTTTTTGTGATGTCCTTTATCAAGTTGGAGAAGTTGCCTTTTATTTCTCTTTTCATGAAAGTTTTTGACATGAATACTGATGGATTTTTGTCAAGTGCTTTTTCTGCACAATTTATAATAATTTGATTTTTTCCCTTTATTCTATTAATATGATATACTAGATTAATTGATTTTGGTCATTAAACCAATTTTGTATTCCTAGGATAAATCCTACTTGGAAATGGTGTTTAATTCTTTTAATATGTTGCTCAATTTGATTTGTTGCTGAATTGTTCATGAGTTATATTGGTCTGTGGTTATCTGTTCTTGTGGTGTCTTTTACTTTAGCATTAGGGTAATACTGGCCTCATAGAATGAGCTGGCAAATGTTTATTCCTCTATATTCTGAAAGAGCTTTTAAAGGATTGATATTATTTCTTCTTTAAATATTTGATAGAATTCATCAGCGAAGCAAATTGAGCCTGGGATTTACTTTGTGGGAAGATTTTTAATTAGGAATTCAATTTACTTACTTGCTAGAAGTTTATTCAGAGTTTCTATTTCTTTTTTAATTAGTTTTAGTAATTTGTGTCTTTCTGAGAATTTGTCCATCTTACCTAAGTTGTCTAATTTGTTGGCATATAATTGTCATAAAATTCCTTTTATCTCTCTAAGATCACTAGTGCTATCTCCTCTTTATTCCTGATTTTGGCAACTTGTGTCCTCTTTCATCTTGTTCATTTTACCTCAGGGTTTGTCAATGTTATTGATCATAAAAACAACTTTTGGTTTTGTTTTAAATTTGTGTTTCTATTTTCTTGTTCATTGATTTTTTTTTTATTCTATTATTTATCATTTACTTCCTCTGCTTGTTTTGGATTTAGTGTGCTCTTAGTTTTTTAATTTTTTATTTTTTGAGACAGGGTTTCATTCTGTCACTCAGGCTATAGTGCATGATCATAGCTTACTGCAACTTCACACTCCTGAGATCAAGTGAGCCTCCTGCCTCAGCCTCGCAAGTAGCTAGGACTACAGATGTGAGCCTCCACCCCAAATAGTTTTTAAATTTTTTTGTAGTGACGGCTATGTATGTAGTCTGGCTATGTTGCCCAGGCTGGTCTCGAACTCCTGGCCTCAAATGATCCTCCTACCTTGGTCTCTCAGTGTGCTAGGATTATAGGCGTGAGCTACCACACCTGGCCCACTAGTTAATCATTACCATTATATTATGCATTATGCACCCTATAAATTTTGAAAAAAAAATTCATTTTCATTAAGTTTAACAAATTAAAAAAAATTTTCTCTTGTGATTTCTCATCTAGTCAATGAGTTAGTTAGAAGTTTATTGTATGTTTTCCAAATATTCTATTGTAGATATAATTTAATTTCATTGAGATTTCTGAACATACTTTGTGTGATTTCAATCTTTTTAAATATATTGAGATTTGTTTTGTGGCCCACGATATGGTTTATCCTGGAAAATGTTCTATGTGTGCTTGAATAGAATTTGCCTTCTGCAATCATGAGATAGAAGGTCCTATAAATGTCAGGTTAATTTGGTTAATGGTGTTGTGCAAGTCTTATATATCCTTGCTAATTTTTTGTCTAGTTGTTTTATCAATTATTGACAGTGAAGTATTCTCTATTATTTTTGTCTATTTCATTTTTCAATTCTGTTAATTTTTTTTAGTTAATATATATTGGGCCTTTGCTGGGAGTTGCTATATCTTCCCACTCATATTCACCCTTGTTTCATTGTAAAATGCCCCTTTTTGTCTCTAATAATAGTCCTTGTCTTGAAGTCTATGTTTTCTGATATTAATATAGCCACTCTAGCTCTCTTTTGGTTACTATGTGCATGGTATATCATTTTCTATTATTTTACTTTTAACCTCTTTGCTTTTTTGAAAGAAAGAGATGTCACTTGTAGACAGCATATAGTTGAGTCTTTTTAATAAATCTACTCTGATACTTTCTGCTTTTTGAGTAGGTGTTTAGTGCATACACATTTAATACAATTATTTATATGGGACTTAAGTCTCCTATTTTGCAATTCTTCTTGTTTCATATCTTCTGGCCTCCATTATTTCTGACAATAAATCACCTGTTGCTCATATTGTTGTTCTTCTGTACTTCATGATTCATTCTTCTCTTGCTTCTTTCAAGACTTTTTTTGCCTTTCAGCAGTTTGACCATGACTACAATAGTGTTTTGGCCCTCTGTTCTCTCTTTAGTGACTTTTTGGATGGCTCTAAATGGAGTCATATAAATCGAACCATAGCCTTTGCAACTATTAATAGCTTCTTTCACTTAGAATAATGTTTTCAAGGCTCATCTATGCTGTAGCATGTGTCATTACTTCATTCTTTCTATGGCTGAATAATATTCCATTGTATAGATATACCACATTTTATTAATACATTCATCAGTTAATGGATATTTGAGTTATTTCAACTTTTTAGCTATTATGAATAATGCTGTTATGAACATTTGTGTAAAAGTTTTTGCATGGATGTATGTTTTCATTTTTCTTGGATAAATACTTAGGAGTGAAATTGCTGAGTCATATGGTAATTCTGTGTTTAATCTTTTGGGGAAATGTCAAACTGTTTTGCACAGTGGCTGCACTATTTTACTATCCCACCAGTAGTGTATGAGAATTCCGATTTCTAAAGATTCTCACCAATACTTGTTATTTTCCATTTTGTGATTATAGCCATTCTATTAGATATGAAGTGGTGTCTCATTATGGTTTTGATTTGCATTTACATCATGGATAATGATGTTGAGCATATTTTCTTGCATTTATTGAACATTTGTATATGTTCCTTGAAGAAATATCTATTCATATCCTTTGCCCATTTTTTAAATAGGTTATTTGTTTTTAATTGTTGAGTTGTAAGAGTTCTTTATACATTTTGGATATAAGTCTCTTATCAGATATAAGATTTCCAAATATTTTTCCTCATTATCTGGGTTGTCTTTTGCTTTCTTGATAATGTCTTTTGATGTGCAAAAGTTTTAATTTTGTATTATTGCTCCTTATGCTTTTGCTGTCATATCTAAGAAATTATTGCCTAATCCAAGGTCAGAAAGATTTACACCTGTGTTTTCAGAGTTGTATAGTTTTAGCTTCTGAAGGACACCTTGGCTGAATATGGGATTCTTAATTGACAGTTTTTTATTTCTACTCTTTGAAAATATCATTCTACTGCCTTCTTATCTCCATTATTTCTGACAATAAATTATCTGTTATTCATATACAGATCACATGATAATTCATTACTTTTCCTGCTGCTTTCAAGATTTTTTTCTTCGTCTTTTAGTATTTTGATTATGAATTGGTTAGGTGTGAATTCCTTTGTGTTGATCCTACTTTGGGTTTGTCTAGCTTTTTACATCTATAGGCTAATGTTTTTCATAAGATGTAAACATGTTTTGGATATTATTTCTTCAATTTCTTAAAATCTATCCCTGTCTTATTGTTCCTTCTGGGACTGTCATTACATGTATATCTGTAAGATTGATGTTTCACTAGATTTTATTTCTATTTTTCAAATTGGATAAATTCTATTGATCTATTTTCAAATTCACTGAATTTTTCCACTGCCATCTCGAATCTTCTATTGAGCCCTTATGATGAATTTGCCATTCAGTTAATATGCTCTTCAACTCCAGAATATCCATTTTATTCATACATATACATATATGTATATGTGTATGTAGATACCATATGTATTGCATGAAACAATATGCAAGATTAGTTATTAATTGAAAAAATTTAGTTTAAAATTACGTATAGAAGATGTTTTACTTTGTGTAAATATGGAGGATCGATCTATTAATCCATACTTGTATTTGCATAGAATGTTTCTGGAATAATAGTGGTGTTTCTGGAGACGACAGGAGAGTCACATTTGAATGTAAACTCTTTCTTACTGTTTTTTTTTAAAAGATGCAAGAAAAAATTGTAAAAAAAAAACTACTTAAAAAGTAAATAAAGAACATCTTTAACAAAACTTGCAATTTGAAAGAATTTTTTGGGTGTGTGTGTGTGTGCGTGTGTGTGGTCTTCTTTAGTTAGCTCCTTGTACGTAGTCCTATAGTTACTATATATCAGGATTCACTTGGTGTACAGACCAATTAATTTTAGTGACTAAATGGGACCCCAAACTGGCATTTGACCAGGTGCTCTTGGAGTCAGGTCCAGTTGTGGAACCTGGATGGTATGGTCATAAAGGATAGCAAAGAGGTCCAATATATGGTAACAGGAAGACAGATAATAACCATGGGGAATATAGAAACAAAAATTGTTTGAAGATTCAGGCAGATACTCAGCTTTGGAGACTTGGAGACTCCTGAGATCTCACTTCACAGACTGCTATCCAGGGAGGGGACTTGAGGTCATGGAAGGAGATGGAGTTCTCAGTGCCATGGTGATTATATCTAATTCCTCTCTTCAAATCATTTAGAAGACTAGAGGAAGAGTTCTCAATTTCTCTGGGCAGATGCCAGAACACTATTACACATTTCTAGTAGATAAAGCTGTTCTATTAGAAGATCATTTGCATGCATGTGGTGCCTTCTTTTCTATTTCTTGTTTTCTGCCTCAGGTCATTTTCAGCTCTTTTCTCATTGTCTATTCTTCACCATACCCACCTTGTCTCCTAGGGCTGTTAGAGGAGCTTGCAAATGGGCTGTTTGTGATAACACCATGCTAAGGCCTTGATCCTGAACTGCATGCTCCAGTCCAGCTTTAACAGATTCAGACATTTGGGCATCATAGCCTAGCACAAATAATACAACAGTAATGTGTTCCTTCTATCTATTAATCCTTGTTGTATATGGCAGCTCCATTCAGAACCATTCGGAAGGGATGATTGACAAGGCAGGATTTTGGCAGTCCTGGGTTCTCTTGTAAATATCTTTCCTTATACAATTTCATATCAAGTCTTAACAGGAACCGAAGAAGGATCAAGCTTCTAGAGCTGGGGTAATAAAGTCAGCCTCATAGTGCTGGGGATTATCTCCTCAAATCCCTCTTGTCTAGATTCAAGATTGTTCAAGAGACCAGAACTGATCAAAGATGGTAGTTGATGGTTAGGTGGGAAGAGGAAGGTCTCAGAGGTTTAGAATGAATCAGGGCATCATAGTAACAAGCATAATCATTAAAAACCAAGTTGTTTGTCCCTCTGTGTTTGATCTCAGAAAGTTTCAAGAGACAATATGGCCTTAGTGGGAACAGCTTGGACAGTGAAATCAGAGAGCTATAGGTTTACATTTCCTTCATGCATTAAATAGATGAATTTAATCAAAGTGCTACACCTTTCTAAGGATGTTTTCTCATTTACATTTTTTACCTTCTTTATTAAGAAGTGTGCACTGATAAAGTAATATACATACAGCCCTCTGTACCGAGTAAGCCATATAAACCTCACCCTATATTATTTCTCACTAGTACCAGCAGTTCCATCTGGCACTTGGATGTTATACCAAGTGAACCTGCATTTATGATAAAAAAACACAATCCTTCCCTGAATTTCACTTTCCTTTCTTTGAAATTGACCACAATTTTATATCCCAGGGTTAAAAGCACCCAAGTTTTAACTTTCAATGTTGCCAAACTCAATAGGCCACAGACAGCTGATATTTTTTCTTTTTCTGATTCAACAAAAATTCCTAGACTCTCTGTTTCAGTCTCTAGCATATGAGAAAGAAGACTTACTCTATTTTTTGTCTCATTATAAAATTTTTCCCAACTGAAATTATTACATTCTATAACATAGAACTTTATGGCTCCAAGTACCCATTTTTCTCAGCAGTAAAGTTAATCCAAATTACTTTCAGAAAGAATCTTGACCTCATAGAAGGAGAAATCAGCTTCCATTAGGTGTTAATTCTTGGAGGCAAAATTCTGTTCTATTACAAGACTTTTGATGCTACCTCTAGTAATGATGGGAGTAAAGCATATGACCTAGCACTTAAGCTCCAGAATGGTGTGATTGGACTCCATGGACTTGCCCAGTACCCAAAATCATCAACTCCCAATATCTATCAAAATCCCAGTATACAAAAACAATATTTATTGCCTGCTTTGGGGATAACTAGTGTAACTATTTCTCTAGGTCAGCGGTTCTTAAAATTTTTGGAGTCATAGACTCCTTTGAACATTTGCTAAAAGTAACAGATTCTAATTCAGGAAAAATTTATGTAAACTTGTACATATAATATCTTTCAATCAGTATAATTTATTGTACTGGAAATTTATTTCCTTCCCAGAGATAGAGTGGAAAAATGTTGCCCAGAAAGAATCATATCTCTCTCATTCTTATTTTTCATCTAAATATAAGTAAACACTTACTGAAAAAAGCCCCAAAATTCAAACAACATTAAAAGTAGAATTTAATTCTGAAGGTTTATTTCAAGACAAAGGAAGTTGTTGTTGGCCTGTATAAGAAGTTGGAAGTTGTGGAATGGTGTTGAATATGGTAACATATGTAACTTTGACCCAGATACTTTTCAAATTTTCATTTCGATAGATGAAAAATTTTAGAAATCTATGTGGTAGTAACAGATCTTTTTGCCAGACAAAGACAGGCTTATTTCTAGACACTTGAATTCCCTCAAGATTCTTCAAGTTGAATTTACATTGCATCATTTCCTTCGTCCTGATCATTGAGGTCAGCTTTGCCTGTGTCTGCGTTATTGGTGCTATCTTATTAATGAAAGAAAGGCTTCTAAATCTGTTTCTCCAAATTTTAAGCAAATAATCTGAGAAGTATTGTTCTTCAGTGTTTGATTATCTTCAGATTTCTTCCCATAAAGAATTCTCTAAGGCTCTATCCACTCTCCTCTATTTACATAAACACTTCTTCTAGCTTTATGAAGTTAGCTTAGTTAATTAGTTTTCTATGCCTAGCTATATCTCCTGGAATAGCAAAAAATTTAGCTCAGCCAAAATAGTTTTTGTTTTGTTTGTTTATTTGTTTGTTTTTAGCTAGTATTCATAATGGTGACTGTATAATCTTCAATAGGAAGATTTTACCCTTGCCTATGGCCAACAGTATTATTGAGAAAACCCAATTATAAGTGAAGACCTTCCTGTCAGATTATACTGAACAAGCTTTTATTTTCTTTCTCATAAAACTGAAATTTCCTCCTGATGCTTCAATCAACACTTTCAAGACTTGTCCTCAAGTAAACCAGTGAACTTATCCTTAGTAGAAAACATTTCTATTTCGCTCTCATTTCTTCACAAAATCATTTGAAAACGAGGTGAGCGAAGCACTGACTCTGATGAAATTGAGGACTTACTTCTAAGTAGATGATGACAGAACTTTCAAGTTGGTTGGCAGAGTCTCTAACCAAAAAGCATACTGATGAGCACAGCGATGAGTCACGACGACACATGGGGCCTCTTTGTTCATCAAAGCAGCAAACCAGATGTGTTACCAAGCCCTGCAAGGGCTCCATCTGTGTGCAAAATATCAAGATCATCCTCATGGGGAAATTTTCTTGGCAAAGAAACTTGTTACCATGTTGAAGACAGTGAGGGACTTTGAAATTTCAAAACAGGGCACAAGATAGAGGAATTTTTCTTTGACGTATAGGCCTGCACCAAGCGGCTGAAAATCAGTTGCAGACTGCAGGGAGAAAAGTGGTGGTCTCATCCAGGTGCATGTGGACAGGAATGAGTAGCTGCCAATTCTTCTATTAATGTGCTTAAAATAGGAGAAGAATTTGGGGGTAAATCATGTCATTCGAATAAGACACTGCTTTGGATTACTTCCTCTATTTCAAGTCACACACTGGCATGGTCATTTCCAAGCCACATGGATTAACCAAGGCTTCTCCAGTGTGCTTAGTAATGTGATAAGCAACCTTATCCAATGCTTCGAAATAAGGTTTAGTGTTTGGGAAAAATTCAAGATTTGGTAAAATTCCAAGCCTTTCTTAAAAAAATAAAAATCCTCAGTCTGTCTGACATTTTCAGCTTGTAAGGTCTTCTTTGAGCATTATTAGCTCCAAAAGATTTGGTTATGAAAGCCAAATCAAAGAACGTATTAGTGTTATCTTACTTCCTTTTTGTGATTATTTTCTAATTCAAGCCAGACCTGACATAAACACAGAAAGAGTTCCATAACCATGTAACTATGAATGTCAGGGCAAGTTCAATAGGAAATCATGAGACATCATCACATGGACTAAAATCCTGAGCCTATACAATAGTGTCTCATGCCATACCACATTTATTTAGAATGAAACAGTAGCTTAATATATGAATTGACATTAAGATGTATGCTTTTAACAAAGACAGTTGTAAAATAGGAATAAAATTGAAGTAAAAAATTTGATTGAAGTTATGTGCCAATTTAGAGAATTCTTGGGATTCATCTGTAAGGGGCTATGTTAAGAACCTTTGGCCAAATTCTTTAAAATCTGCCTCTGGATTAAGTTAGATCACCAGTGAGGTATGTTCTTAACACACTTTAAATTCGCCCTCTATAGAACTATTTTTTTTTGAATGGTGATGCCTCCAGTTTACACTGAGGATTGCTGTAAGAAATAGTTTCATAAAGCTTGCTGCTGTGTTAACCATATATTAATAGATATTACGAGAGATATTTTATTACATTACACAGCTTTCTCTCTCTGCTTCTCTCTGTCAGTCTCTGTCTCTGTCTCTGTCTCTGTCTTTCTCTGATAGCCATGGGAAAAGTTTATTTTTATCTTATGGACACCTTGAAACACAAAGTGAATCATGTTTCCCTCCACAGGGGTTGCGAGAAGATTTAGAGGCATATTTGCAGCTCACCAAAAATATTGAGTCAATATTTTTAAAATCTTGATCTCAGTCGGTTCAAGCTGCTATTTTAAAGCTGCCAGCTGTTTTCTGATTCATTTTTGAGGAAGACTATTTTCTACATGAGAAGAAATATTTTCATTTATCTTTTGCAAAGGTAAAGTCAAAAATCTTATTTCAGAATGGAAAACTTTGAACAATATGGGAGCTCAATATCTCTGAATACTAATGTGAAACTTTGCCTTTCATTAGGGGACTCACGTTCCACGTAGATTATCACATTACTGTCTGGAAGAAGGCCCTGGGACTGAGGGTGAGGGAAAACTGATGTTCTTCCCTTTTTATTGGGCCCTGGTGAAGAGTAGGGTCCTGGACTTCCAACAGGGAGGGAAATCAGAGTAAGGAAATTTCCTTCATGAGGGGTAAGCTGCAGCCTGCCATCAGACAGAATCTGGGGAGAGGAGAGATCCCTGGGAAGGAAGAAACTGTGATTCCAGAGGCAGTGACCATTTTAATATTTAATTTAAAATTTTCCTTTTCTGTGCAGCAATTTCTTTGTGATAGTTCCCTTACTTTTGGTAAAGTCTCATATATTCTAGAAACTGACCTCAAGTGTGGAATCGCTCAATGTTTGACATGAAGGAATATGAGAAGGAAGCAGCAATCAGTACAAAGCTGGTTCTGTGATGGCCAGAAGTGACCTACCTAGAGCAGGATGGCAAGCTGAGGAGGGGAGTGACCCCAAGACAGAACCGTGCAGTGGGAGACTTTCTGCAGAGCTCCAGAAATACTCAGCGAAAGGAACTTGGAGAGAGACCAGATTGCTGGTGGTCACATGAAATGGGAACTTGTGCTTTTGCTTTGGGCATTAAAGGGAACAGTGACACACCAGGGCTGAAGTAACTGGGACTTCTAGGTTCCAAGAGTGTATCCCTTCCTGGCATGTGCTTAACTTACATCATCAATCCCGGTTCCCTCTTCTTTTCTCATCCTAGTTTTTTCATTACTCATTGCTATAAATTTACTTCTGTGCTTCTTCACTTTTTCTATGATGTGAACCTATGAGGCTTAGGGATGTCAGCAGAAGGGCTAGATGTCTTTGGCTAGAACTCATGGCCAAAATGGCAGCAGATCTGTGACCACCCTGTACAGAGGCACTTTGGGCTGGGCAGATCCAGAACGCTCTGGGGGAGGAATAACAACACTTATTGATCTTCCTTTTTTGTGGAATGAGCATAAAAATGCCCTTATCAGTGAGGGGACTTCTTGTCGCCAACCAGCCAGAACTTAGGTGATTACTATTTGCAGCAATCCTGGCAAAACAGCTGCATAACAACTGGAGACTTTGAGGCCAGAGGGAAGTTGGAGCCCTTGCGGGAAGACATGGGATTGGATGCAGGTTGCCTAGTGGGCGTGGGAGCAGGGCCAGTTCTAGCCAGCTCACCATCAAGTAAGCCAGGATGAGCCCTTGGGTTTTTTATTAGTATTGTTATTAATCCTGCTTGTTACTCCACAGCATCTTTGGAAATTATCTTAAATCCCCTTTGGAAGAAAGCAGGACATAAATAATTAATTAAAATTAAAACAACAAATAGCATAGTGACAAGCAATCTCCTTCCCCCCCAAAAAAAACACCCCAAATTATACCACCCAAAGAATATTGTCTTCAAAATAGTTTTCTCTAGAGAATGGAGACAACAGTACTCCATTATTCAAAACAGTTTTGGATTTCTCTTTGGAAACCACCCTCAAAGCCATTTACCACCACAGGAAAAAAATCTTCCTCATTACTTTATGGCAACTAAGCACTCTATCCCAGTCTGTTAATCTTTATTCCTCCTTCCCTTCGTCCTTGTCTTTTTTCTGTTGAATGTATCCCCTCCCTCCTCTGTCCCTTCTTCACCTTCCACATAAGCAGCAGTAATATCCCCAGAGAGGCCATGCTGGGGCTGGCATCGGCTTAGAACTAGAGTTGCCAGAACACAAGGTTGTGAGGCCAGACAGGCTGGGAGTCAAGGAAGTGATTTGCAGAAACTCCGAGAGGAGACTGACTGTGGCGAGTTAATTTGTATGCAGTCTGCACAGGGCTGTTTTATAGCTGAGTGCTGTACATGCGAATCATGGTTAGTTGGAATTGCTGTGATAAGTCAAATTTCTCTGAGTTTAGGAAAATCTGCATATAGCATCATATAAATGCCCAGTGTAGTCTTTATTACCTATTTATTTTTGAAGAAATAGCAAGTTATTTTGGGCACAATGGAACCTCGTTATAAAGAATGTTAAAATGTTCTTGGTTTTATATATCTGAATAGTTATGTTTTTTTTTTTTAATTTGCTTCACAGTAGTATCAGAAAATATTCTCTCCAAGTGAAAAATGCAGCAACTAAAAACCATGGAAGAGAAAGGCAGCAGAGGTCCCATTGATTAGAACTAAGTGCCCTGGAGTCAACTCCATTTCTGTCTCCTTCCCCGCAAACCCCCTATAAAGAGTAAGAGTTATTTCAAATATGAATCCGAAAGTCAGCATTTGGAATTTTTATATTCTTGTTTGCTTAAGGATCTAAGTATTTGCAAAGTGGAATGAGTAAATTTTATAACAAATGTAATAAATAACAATATATTTTATAATTGCCTTGATCCCCTTCTTTTTAAATATGAAAATGCCCTCTCTAAAGTCCCTCTTATACCTGGTTCTTAAAATTTTTCCTTGACTATCAAAATAAGATATTCTGAAAAGTAAAGCATGAAGAAGTAAAAAATAGAAAAATTAAATGACCCATAAGGGGATTGCCTGGAGTCAAATACCACTTATTTTCATTCTTTTTCTTCTGCTTTTTTCCTGTACATTTTTCTATGGTTATTTATGATTATAAGAAAGCACTGTAATGTGATTACTTTTTTAAAACAGATAGGTTGTGGTCATGATAGAATGGAATGAGAGGTAACGTGATATGTTTTCTTCTTAGCCCACACACAGGGTTCCAACGCTTCCAAATACAGGTTTGTAGTAACACATGGAGAACCAGGGAAGTAGCTCAGTACTGGATGGCATAGATCCTTACATCATATACCCCCCAAAGTTGTCACCTGATTGGGCTGGTGCACATCACCACACTTGTAGCATCCTTATTGATCAAAGGGATTTATGTCCACTTCTACATAGTTGTTCCTGGCATAGACACTGATCCTTGGACCAATACATCATGGCCAGGGCAGGGGGCTGATTTTTCTTGGCACATAGCACAGTCTCAAATGATGTGGGATTTAGGTTATAAAGTCAATGTGAGAGTCCAGGTGAGAGAAGTTGATATGATTTAGGATGGTAGCTACAGAAAAGGTCAAAAAGGCAGTTGGAGTTTTGATTTATTTAGAAGGTAATTCAATATTATTTGCTAATGGAATGAAATGGGAAATGAAAGAGCAAAATCAAGGATGGCTTGAGCAACCCGAATAGTGGGGGCCTTTTACTGAAGGAGAGAGGCTACCGAACGAAGAGATTGGGGGGTGGATTGGATACGTTAGGTTTGAAATTAAACATCAAACCAAAGATATCCAATGTATCAATTTTGGATTTTAAGGGAGAGGTAGCAGGTAGAGGTATAATTTGAGAGTCATTGAGGAGGTGATATTGTGTAGTGCTTAAAAGCAGCTACTCTGGGGCCAGATTGCCTTATTTCTAATTATTTCCTTGAGGGGAAGGGAGTGGTTCTCAAATGTGGGATTAAAGTGTGGATATTTCAAAGGCTCTTAATGTATGTTGTTATATACCTTTCTAGAGATATTATACTGATACAAGATATGTCCACAGAGACAGAGTGCCCATCTCACCATACCCTGGCCAGTATTGAACATACATTTTTCAGTCATGGATGTTTTTCTCCATGAAAAAAGGTATCATATTGCTTTTTAAAGTTTTGGTCCAAAGGTTAGCATTATTATTTTCTTATTAAGTGCTTTTTTTTCCTGAGATTTTTATGTTCCTGCTCTTTTGCCCTTTTTCAGCTTTTATGGTTAGGATATCAGTAGGTCATCTGGCTGGGTGTGGTGGCTCATGCCTGTAATCCCAGCACTTCGGGAGACCAAGGTGAGAAGGTCCCTTGAGGCCAGGACCAGCCTGGACAACATAGCAAGACCCCATTTCTAAAAAACACACACACACACACACACACACACAAAGTATGGCTTCTCTTCCTTGTGATGGGTAGCTTATAAAACTGCCCTTCCTCCCTACACTTTCCTTAGTCCCCTGAAAAGCAAGGGAGAAAAAAGTTGGTAGAGAAAAGAGTATAGAAATCACCGTTCCGAGTCTAGGAAAAGGTCAGCATTGCACACTGTAGGCTTTAACTCACCGGGGAGTTGGTCCCTCTGCAGCAGCTTTCTGAAGATATACAGGGGTAGGCGATAGGAGGTGGTAAAAAAAAAATAGAAAATAGGTTTCCACCTAGTCCTTTACTGGGCAAACACTTTATAAAGATATACAAAAGCTGACCCACAGGTTGGAGAATTGAGCTCAGTGATTGCAATAAAAGCAAGCAGCAAGAAACATTGAATAACACCTGAAAAATGCCGTCCTTTAAACTCTCCTATACTGACCTGTGCTCAGCTGAATTAAAAGGCTAGCCCACAAAGGCAGCTGACACAGAATTCCTGTTAGGGCTCCCTCAGTGCCATAGATATGCAGGAAGACTGATGACAATAATTGCACTCTAAGAGAAACTGGTTAAACATTTTTTTTTTTTAGCAGAAATCCCAAATATAGTATAACCTTATTAACTGTAGTCCTCATGTTGTACATTAGATTTCTATTAATTATAAACACTTGATTACAAATATTTGATTAGATATTTGTGACTTAAAACATCAAATGATTAAAAATTACCTAATACTAGAGTTATAGCAACCAGGATTTTGTCTACTGTTTTAAGAACTACTAGAACATTTAATAGGAATATCACATTTCCACCAGGCAATTGCCTCTGCTTCTTCAAGATATTGTGATTTGCATTTGCCAATCTAAACCATTTTGTCTATCCTGATGCTGGCTCATTGAAAAGACTATAAACTTCTAATACCTTAAGTAGTATGTTCAGACTGGAATTGTAAACAGGTGCAATAAATGCTTTCCTGAATTGTGTGCAAATCCAAGTTTTACACTTTAATAGAGTTAAGAAATGTATATTGTAAGTATTAATTAAAATGAAAACTATAGTGCAGCATTTTGTAAAGCAAAAAATTATTTTTTAAGCAAAGAATCTTCACCTAATTTATCTGCAAACTGTGTGAACTTGCTCAAGTTGCTTACCATCTGGGGGGACCAGTTCCCTCACTTGTAAAGTGATGTTTCTGTACATCATTTTAGATGTATCTCTAAAGTTTCTCTCACTCTAACGCTTTTAGAATCTGTAGAATACATAGACAGAAATTGACCTTATTAAAGCTCTGCTCTGTAAAGGGTGGTACTTATTCTGGAAAAAGTCAGAGAGGGTCAATATATCCAGTCTAGAAATTCATCTATATCTTTTTACTTAGGACTTTATGACAATGACATGTATTAGTTTATAATAGCTAAACAGAAACTATGAAATTTATTTTTAAGGAGCTCAATGTTTATGAGGAATATTCCTAAAGAGATTTGTTTCCTCTGCCACATTTGACAAAATGCCTTCTAATTAATATTACTGTTGCTTGGTGATTATTGAATGATGGGTGGCTCTCATTCTGTGTACATCAACCTGGGGCTATAACTGGGTTTTGTATCTGGGTTTTGTGTGTTCCCTCAGAACACTATTGTAGAGTATGGAAAGGCAACTAAGAGCTAGTTCTCCTACTCTCCATAACTTTTAATTTGAAAGTTTTTCATTGTGAAATCTGTATTAGCCAGATTCTTGGTTGGAAGTGACTAAAATGCAACTAAAATGCTTACATATAAATATATACATATATTCCCATATGTAAATATATATGTATACATATGGACAGTCCCTGGCTTACAATGATCTGACTTACCATTTTTCAAAGCAATATGCATTGGGTAGAAACCATATTTTGAATATCCACACAGAGATTCTGTTTGTCACTTTCAGCACAGTATTCAATAAATTACATGAGCTATTCAACACTTTATTATAAAATAGACTTTGTGTCAAATAATTTTGTCCAACTGTAGACTAATGTAAGTGTTCTGAGCACATTTAAGATAGGCGAGGCTAAGCTATGATGTTTAGTAGGTTAGGTGTATCAAATGCATTTTGACTTAGGATATTTTCAGCTTACAATGGATTTATTGGGATGTAACCCCATCCTAAGTTGAGGAACGTCTGTATTCTTACAGAATTGACAGGGCTGAGTGGGACTGGCTATTCAAGATGACTGGGATTCTGCCAGGACTCTCTCAACTCTCATTCTCTCTGCATGTCAGCTTTAACCTTCTGAGTGCCTTAATATAGCAAGGGTTGAGACCACCAGTGTCTCTGGGGACATATCCTTATAGTTCTTAGCAAGAAAGGAAAAGGGATCCCCAAGGAGAACCCGACTGGACTAGCTTCAATGGCATGCTACTCCTTATCCAATACCGTGGCCGTGGCTATGCCAAATTACTTGGAGGGGAGGCTCTTCCACCATAGTAGGAAAGAACAAAGGAAGGGGAGCTATGCTATTGCTGGAAGAAGGTGAGCAGGGGTCTAGGTAGATGTCCACATGAGAATCCTGGTTGTTTCATGTGGATAATGATGACACTCTACTGCATAGAGTACTTTCCAACTTCTAAAATATATTCACAAACACAATGTCTGTTGGTCTTCAAAGAAACCCCGTAAAAGTTGGTTATCTTTTCAATGTCACAGAAGAGGAAACAAGCTCAGAGTGATGCAGCTCCATGTGCCATAGTGGTAATTAAGCAGTTAATTATGACTAAGGATAATTCAAATGTGTCCTTCCAACCTTTAAGTGGGCTTTTCATATCATCACCCTGTAAAGAAATGTACTTCCATTATGTTTTAATTTTCCTGAAAATGTTTATATAATAGAACATTGTTTCTTTTAAGGTCATTCCTGAACAGATGCAAATGACTTGGAAGATCTACTCACAACCTTCCTTTCATTGCATTTTGCTAAAACTTGCTTTCTTCCCTCTGTGTTCCCCTAATTTCTTGACCTTCTTACTCAATGACAAAACCTAAAGTGACTGAGGAGCTCACATCAAGAGCCCTTTTTCCTTCTTTTTTGTTTAATACCTACAAGCACAAGTGTGTAATGTGGCTTCCCTGTTTAGAATGATTAAATCTAATCATTTAATGTATTATCTGTGAGTTCTTTACTTTTGATTCTGTGGTGTTTCATTAAATATACCATTTATTTGCAGGCCTGGAGGAATATACATGGGAAGGACTTGTATTCAGGTAAATTATGGTTCTATTTTGAGTTTTATCACTTTCTACTGTATAATTTTAGGGGTGTCAGGGAAGCAGACCTAGTCTGAATGATAAGGAATAAGAGATTTATTCTAGGTACAAAACCTGCTGCCTCTGTGTCTAGCGGTTGCCTAAAGTCACTGTCGGTCAGCTGAGAGGGCAGCTGGAAGAAAAGCTTCATGAGAAGAGCAGGGTGGGGCAGGGGAAACAAGGACAACTAGAGCCCATGAGAACAATCTGGAATCCACAGAACAAATTGGAACCTGGTCTGTTTCTCACTGTATCTACCCATGACACAGATGTCCTGCCAGAGAACCTGCTGGCTACTCAGGGAGAATCTGGTGGAGCTACACACATCCCTGGCTCAGGAATTGGAGAAGCTAGAGGAGATCCCCAGCTCCAGGCCATCAGTGTGAGCCAGCACCGTAGAGACACCGTGACTAAGATGGTGCCTGGCAGCCGGCACCCATGGCTGGTGCTTCACTTCTGCCAATCCAAGCTCCACATGAGTTTCTCTTTGGGACAACCCTATCCTGGATTCATATAAGTAAGGGAATTCTGGTACATGTAGCTCCAGCTTAGCTAAATTAACATGGTATAAAGCCACTACATGGGATATGTCATTAATCCATCTGAGCTTCAATTTTATCAACTGTAATGAAGGGTTATTGAAGGGAAAAAAGTTCCTGGTACAGTCCCTGGCATTTGGCTGGTGTTCCATAAATGATTATTATTGCTATATAGACAGAGCATAATAGGAGTGACTTCCTCTAATGTTCAGTCTTTACTTAGGCTGAACTTGAATGGAAAGTTCAAGCCTTAGTAGTTCCAAAATTGTCCATAGGCCTCCATTCATGTTTAGCAATCACCAAGGCTACCTCCTGAGGAAACTCCTTCCTCTATAGCCTTTTCAGGGGTCAGGGATGGGGTCCCCATTGCTGCTTCTAAATCATTTTCCCTAAATCTTTTCCCTCCTTTCTCCTTCATTGACTTATAACCTCTTCTTGCTTCTGTCTCTACCAACTTGCCACTGATGTCAAATCCATCTTACTGTCATACTTACCACTGTGTCTGTCAAAATCCTGGATTACTTCCACATCTGCATCAATGATTTATTCTATACCTTTAGATTTTCCATATTTTCCTTTGCTCCATCTGAGCCATTTACTCTCAGGGTTGTACTGTAGGCATTGCATTTATCACTACTAGTTTTGAAATTACTATGTAAAGCATTCTTCTCTCTACCACTACCTCTTATCCTTCTTTCTCAGTTATTCTGGTATTCCACCAAGCTCTGTCCCACTGACCTTCTAGTAATCCTCAGAACTATCACTTCTCTCTCCCTCACACAATGCATATCCTCACTTCCCTTCTTACCTAGTTTAAAGTCTATGGATCACCAATATAACAACTCCATCACAAACCTCCTTAAGTTGCACACCCCACTCTCTCTTTATCATTTTTCCTTATCATTTGTCTGGAAAAAATCCCAATCCAGTTAAACCTATCTATTTACTCTATGCCAGCATTCAAGCCAAATTCCAGAGAGGGAGAGTCAGCAAGATGGAAGCCACAGTCTTTTCGTAACCTAATCTCAGAAGTGAAATTGCATCACTCCTGCCATATTCTATTAGAAATATATCAACAGATGCAGTCCACTGTCAAGGAGAGGAGACTGCACAGGGCATGAATACTAGGAGACAAGGATCGTCGGAGGCTATCTTAGAGCCCTCCTACCATATCCAAGTCACCAGCGACCCATAGCTCACCAATGCCAACGGAAACTTTTCTGCCCTCATCTTATTTGACTTCTCAGCAGCATTTGATACTAATACTATTGATTACCTCCATCTTAAAACACTGGGTCTCTAGTTTTCTATATCAGCATCTTGGCTTGGTTTTTCTCATTGATGGCTCCTTCTCCTCTAGTGACCTCTAAATGTTGGAATACTTGAAGGCTCTGTCCTTGGTCCTCTTGACACCTACATTCTCAGGTGATCTCATTCTGTCCCATAGCTTTTAATAGCATCTATATACTGAAAAGTCTCAAATCTGTGGCTCCTCCAGTATCTTTCTCACTAGCTACAGAATCTTACATCCAACTGCTTACTCAAATTTATTTCCACTTTGCTTATCTCAAAAAAGAACTGTTGATTTCTCCCAACTCTATTCTCTTCTCCCATCATCTCCTACCCCAATATCCCTCACTACTTAAGTCAAACACCCTTGATTTCTCTCCACTCATACAATGCAACCAGTCCATTAGCAAGTCGTTTTTACTCCTCTTCCAAAATGTATTCTGAATCTTACCTGATTGGCCCATCTCTGTTACCGTAGCTCTCACTTGCACTGCTGTAGTTACCTCCCATCTATTCTTTCCTCCTGTCTGGTCCTCTTCTGACCACCCTCCACAGAGGCAGCCAGAGAAAACATTTGGAACACATGTCATTGCTCTGGTTAAAACCCTTCCAAGGCTTCCCATTGCAATGAGAATGAAATCTAGATTCTTCCTTCACTCATCAGATAATATCTAATCTGCCTCCTTTAAACTTAATTCTATCTCTTCAACTCAGTCCACTTCTTCAAATTCAATTCCCTCCTTGTTCCCTTCATTAGTTACTTTCTACCAACATCGAGCTTTTTTTTGTCCCTCACATACGCCTAACTTCAGGGGCATCACATTTGCTGTTCCTTCTGCTTAGAATGTTCTTCCCTATAATCTTTGCCACTGCCTCTTTCTCATAAAATCTTTCAGATTTCTCCTAAGCCATCAGCTCTCACAGTCACCTTCCCTGACCGCCCTATCCAAAGTGGTACCCATTCCCCCCTCATCTCAAGGAGTCCCTATCACATCATCCTATTTTGTTATTTTTCCATGACATTTATCAGCATATAAAATTAGCTTATTTCAGTGTTTTTGTGCTTATTTTGCCCCTCCCTCCCACCAGAGAATGAACTTCTAGGGTTAGAGTCTTTGTCTCTCTCATTCTTCACAGTATCCCCAGTGCTTGGAACAATGCTTGGTATAACGCAAGTGCCCTATAAATGTTTGATGTCTGACTGTCTGATTTATCCAACAAATGCTAATTGACTATCCACTATCTGCACATCCTCCAAACAGATCATTAACTTTTATTGTTAAGAGTGACCTAAAGGCCAGGCACAGTGGCTCATGCCTGCAATCTACTTTGGAAGGCTGAAGCAGAAGGACTGCTTGAGCCCAAGAGTTCCAGAACAGCCTGAGCAACATGGTGAGACTCCATCTCTACAAAAAATAAAAAAATTAGCTGGACATGGTGGCACATGTCTGTAGCCCCAGCTGCTTGGGAGGCTGAGGCAGAAGGATCACTTGAGCCCAGGATTTGAAGGCTGCAGTGAGCTATGCTGATGCCATGGCACTCTAGCCCGAGGAACAGAATGAGACTCTGTCTCAAAAAAAAAAAAAAAAGAGTAACCTAAGGACTGAGGAAAATCTAGCTAAATTATTACCCAGGAGCAAGCACTCCATTAGTTTATAAAGATCACTCCACTCAATTAAGATTAACTGGATCAACTGTTGATTTCATGCCCAGAGAAATTTCTGGTTTATTTTTGCATTTATGGGTGAAGAAACTGAAGCTTGGAGGAGATAAGTGCATTTTCCCCTAAGGTCACATAGCTGGTGAGTGGCAGATCAGGGATTGGGACCCTGTCTGGCCATCTACAAAACTGTGTCCACCCAGGTGACCCCCCCAGGAGCCAACAATCTGCCTCACTGGGCCAAGAGGCTGCCTGCATCCTCTCAGATCATGTGGGGGCAGTGACCAGGCAAAATATCGGGGAGGGGGAGAGAAGGAGAAAACATGCAGCCCCCTACTAGAGAAAAATCTCCCTGATCTCCCCAAACACATTCCACCAAAGAGAAATTCTCCCCATTAATCCTGCCCCACCCTTCCTGTCACTCTTGTTTTGGTCCAGTATACAAGAGAGTCTCCATGAACGGTCTTTGATCTTCATGAACCTACTCTGCAGGCTACGTAAAGTCGCAGCTCATACGTCTGAGTGGTGGGCAGAGAGGCAAGTGGGAGTGTCACCTTCGGGTGGGATAACTTGAAAGATGTGAGAGTGTTTTTACTATCACGTTTGCTTCCCAGCCAATCATCACAGTCCATTTCACTGGCCTTGCTCTCCAGTAAGGAGCCTCTTCCTCCACCCTCACTCCATGCACTCCTCTTCCAAGGCTGCACCAGTCTGGAAGAGCATCTTCCCTGGGGAGTTGGAGGTATATAGGCCCTGGGAAGGCTACGCCTTAAAACACCACACATCTCAGACCAGATCAATGCCTCCCTGGTTGGCGCAACTGTTGGGGAATAGGATTTTTTTATTCTACTCAAGTTTTGGAGACTTTTGGAGCAGGAGTTTCAAATATACAGAAAACATATTATATAGTAGCTACTATTTATTAATATGATACCATTCCTGGATACCTGGCAATATTCTAGGTGAATTAAATTTATTCTTTTAATTCAGTCCTTCTAACAATTATAAAAATAGATATTGCTATCCTCATTTTATATATAAGGAAACTGAATCTCAAAGGTTTAAGGTTACATTTGCTTAAGCTCTCATCGTTGGTATTAGTTAGAATTAGGTTCACTTGCAAGTGGCTAAAACAAAATGCTGGTTGTATTATCCTCTCACCGGCCACACGGGGCTGGTATGGTGGCTTCACACTCATGGGACCCTGTGCCTCATGTGGCCCTGCCTCTCCACACAAAGCTCCCATCCGATGGCCCAGAGTGGTTGCTCTAGCGCCAGCTTTCACTGCCAACTACTTGTTAACAGGAAGAAGCAAAGGGGGATACAAGATTTCCCAGTTCTCTTAAGGACACTTCTTGGAAGTGACACATACTACCTCTACTTGCAACTATTAGCCGGAACTTAATCTCAAAGCCTTGCCCAGCTGCAAGAGAGACTGGAAAACATCATCTATTCTGGGTGGCTATATGCCCGGCTAAATTCAGAATTCATGTTTTTGAGGAAGAAGAGGAAAATGGATATTGATGGACAATTAGCAGTCTGGCACAAGAGGGATGTGGACCCAGGGCTGTGTGTTCCCGGAGACTAGAACCTTTCCATCATCCGGCACCGCCTCCTGAGTACCCTAGCAGCTGAGGAGAGGGGCAGGGTGCCAAAGATAGCTTTGCTGTGTGTCCTGTGGTGGCCCGAGTGCCTCTGAAACTCAGCCTCTGAGACACGTGCTACCGGCTAGCTCTTAAATATTTCTTCAGTTTCTTGCACCCTCAGCAATTCAAATACTTTTATACACTCATCCCATGTGTTATCTTTATTTGTTTTCAGTTTTTATGAATCAAACATTGGCTATTTGGTAATGTTTAGTACGTGAATGACTAGATTGATGAACAACCCAATTCTGTTTATGTATCTCCAGCATAGCGTCTAGCATTTCACAGGTGTTCAACAAATATATATTTATTGAATGGATGGATGGGTGGATGGGTGGGTGGGTGTGTTGTTGGGTGGCTGCAGAGCCAACAGCTTTCTTAACTCCTATTTCCTTCTCATTTTGAGTAAGCACAACCTACCTTCTCAGCTCATCCCTTCCCATTCAAGGAGAGGAGAGAAAAAAGAAAAGAAAATGGGCAAAGGAAGAAGGGACAAGGTTTATTTATTACACAAACTCTTTCATCCTCTACTTCCTGCTCTCACTTTAGTATTGATGATGACTCTTTCTATCCAAATGAACCATGATTTGTTTCTATCCAAACGAACCTCCATAATACTCATGGGGATTGCTCTGAGGACACCACATTCGAGCCTGATGACTCATGTGCTAATGTTTCAGAACTTAGGAGTATCTGAGGAAGCTGCAGCTAATTTTATTCCATCAAAGTTTACATGCTTTCTCTTTATGACATCTTCTTCCCTGAAAACCTAAATGGAATTTTATATTTCAAAGCCCTAAAGATAAAATAAATTAAAAAAAAAAAAAAAAAACAATCCCTTGCAAGGTAGTACTGGTAAATTCATAGTTATTTCAACTCCCCAAAGAAGTAAGCATCATCACATTCCTCATGAAAAACTCCAGCAAGAGCCCCTGGCACAGTTTGAATATAAACATCCAGCACTAAATGACTTCATCAAGCTGCAATCCCTGCGCTCAGCGATTTAGAGGAAATCAGCAGCTTCGCCGAGGTTTATTTATTTATTTATTTTATTTTGCTGAGCAACCGGGGGCTGAAAATAAAACACTATTGCATCAAACTGCAGACAAACAAAAATCTGAATATGTTCGCTGTCTTCTCAGGGCCTTTCTGTACCTGATGAACACAGCAGAGCCCAAAGGCATCAAGATGTTTCCTGCCATGGGGCACTTGAAGGGCAGGGGTGTCCGGCAGGTCCTGACAGCATTGTCAGTTCTGCCAGGTGAAGGAAGGGCAAGTTCAAAAGGTTGTGGCTATTTTCTAATCGATGGAAGAGAGATCTGACACATTCCTCTGACCTTTGCACATGAAGGCACGATGAATTAACTGCATTAATTAGCATGTTGAAAAACTCCTTCTGGATGGCCAAGTGCCTTCCTGGGAGCTGTGGGATATATGAAAACAGGACGTGCAGCAATCTGCCAGAAAGAGCTGAGTTTTTGGACTTTGTCTCTGAGTACATACCGTGTTTCCCTGAAAATAGGACAGGATCTTATATTTATTTTTCCTCAAGAAGACACCCTAGGGCTTATTTTCAGGGGATGTGTTATTTTTTTTAAGTACAGCACAACGATCTACATTTATTCAAATATAGTTAAGTCGTATTCTTCTGGAACATCATCATAACTCTCCAAACCCTGAATTCTATCCTGAATTTTTTGCGACTCTATTTCCTTTAGAACCATTGGCCCCAATCTCTCATGGGACAGATGAGAAGGGCTGCTCCTCATCTTTACCGCTCCGCGACAAAATGCATGGGTTGTGCAGATACACTGTGTAGCTGCGCCCATCACTGGGTCTTATTTTCGGGGTAGGGCTTATATTGCGCAAATGCTTAGAAATTCTGGCTAGGGCTTATTTTATGGGCAGGTATTATTTTCGGGGAAACACGGTAGTACCTACAACATGGCAGATAATGCCCTCAATGTTTCATTTAATCCTCACAGCACATTGAAGGCTGGAAGATAATTATCCCCCTCCTAAAGGTGAGGAAACTGAGGCAGCCATGCAGCAGCAGAGCTAGGGTTGGAGTCCCAATTGGTGGGGCTCCTCACATACAGAGACTGCTCCTACTGCTTCCTGGCTAGCCCGGGGGCTCTCCCAGAAGCCAGGATAGCCTCCTCCTCTTCCTTGTTCTGTTTTTCCCAAGTTTCTTGAGGTCTTGGTCTTTGCAGAGAGCTCCCCTCTGGGCTGCCCACACTGGGGGTAGGTGGAGGTTGGGCAGCACCTAAATAGCAAGACCTTGCTGCTCTGCCAAGCTTCCACTATCAAGGGGGAGGAGCTGGGAAGCCAGCCAGCCTCCAGCAGGCAGTGATGGCTCTGGGAGCCCTGGTGGGGTGAGGACATGGTGGTGAAGGGAACAACCTGGCCCTGAGGAATGGCAATGGGGAGGGAGAAGCTGGGGCCCAGTAGAGGTACTTTAAGGAAGCAGAATCTGCAGAGATCGGAAATAATTGGTTATGGAAGCAAATTACGTGGGAGGCATCAGAGATGACTCTTGGGTTTCTAACTTAGGCCACTGGGTGGCTGGTGGTACCATTTTGTAAGAGAGGGATCTTACAGAAGATCAGAGGATCAGTATAGGGAAGTGATGGTGAGGACAATGAGTCTGATTTGGGAGAGGTAGCATTTGAGGTGCCTGTAGGGCACCCAGGTGGAGGTCCCCTTTAGGCAGTTGGGTAGCCAGGACTGGGGCTCGGGGCAGAGTAGAGGTCATTGGCTTCTCCACTTATGTTGTCCAATGTAGTGGCTACTGGCCATATGTTACCACTTAAATTTAAAATAATTGTTATTTTAGAAAACAGAGTAGAGTTTCTGTTTGGGGTGATGAAATAGTTTTGGAAGTAGATGGTGGTGTGGTTGCACAACGCTGAATGCAATTAATGTCACTGAACTGTATGCTTAAAATGGCTAAAATGACAAATTTTATGTTATATATATATTCTACAATTAAAAATAGAAAATATAGACATTTAAATTAATTATAATTAGCCAGACATGGTGGCATATTCCTGTAGTCCCAGATACTCAAGAGGTTGAGGTGGGAGGATGGCTTGAGGCCAGCCTGGACAACATAGCAAGACCCCCATCTCTAAAAATGAATAAATAAATATGTTTTTTAAAAAATATGCTTTAAGAAAATTAATTACAATTAAAAATTCAGTCCCTCAGTCACACTAGTCATATATCCAGTAGCTCAATAGCCACATGTGGCTCTCAGCTGCTATGTTAGGGGTGAAGGTATGGAGAATTTCCATCATTGCAGGTAGTTCATTATAGATGGCCCTTACCTGAAGCCCTGGGGGTTGCTGGGATTGCTGGAGAGTATGTAGTGGCAGGGCTGGGGCAGCCCTGTGAGGAGCTCTAACCATTGGAGGCAGAGCGACAGAGAGGGAGCTGGCAACGTAGGCCAGGGAAACAGATGCTGATGGAGCGCCATACAATGTGCTCAGGGAGCCAGGAAGATGGCAACGAACCACATTCCAGAAAATAACTTGCTATTTCCTCAAAATAGTCTATGTTTTCCCACCCTCAGGCCTTTCTTCATGGGGTACCTTCTGCTTGGAACACTGCCATCACCATCCCCCCAGCCCCATCCAAATGCTGCTTGCCCAGGGTCTGAGGCCCCATGTAGTCAGCTCCTCCCAGCATGGCTATGAATCCAGAATCTCCCATCCAGGGGGAACAGAACCAGGCACTGGCAGTTTTTCAGATTTATTAGGAAGACATTTTACAGATTAAGACCTACAGATTAGTTTGCACAAGGGAATCAGCTCCATACCCTATTGTATGTGTGGGACTGTGTCCAAATCTGGGAATGCCAGGCTTTTGGAACCCAGCAGAGAGGACCTGAGTAGTGCCCTGGGGACAGGCATGAGGCTCAGAGAGAGGAAGGAAAGGGGTAAAGTATGGGTGAGGTTCTCCTGTGGGCAGTGCTGGAGAGGAGAGCATGGCAAACTAGCACTGACTGGGCAAGGCTGCTCACACTGGCAGTGTCCTTCTAGCTGCCTTTGGCTGGGAGTGCAGGGATCAGGATTCAAAAGTAGCCCTGCTGCATTGTGTTTAGGTGCATCCTGTGTCTGAATGTGGAGCTCTTCTCTAGTGAGGCATGGCCAGCTAGAGACATGGCAGGGAAGCTTATTCAGTTGTTTCTTTGCAGCACCATGGTGGGTGTGGAAGCAGATTGGTCCTGCACATAGATCTCTGCTCCATTAAGACATAGCCTGTGCCTGCTGGTAGGGGCTTTGTGAGCCCAGATTGACCTCCTTGCTGAGCTGGGCTCAATGTAGACATGGCCTGAGCCTCCAGCTGGTGCCTTGGTTCAGGTGAAATTAGCCAGTGACTCCTTGCATCATCTACTTCTGCTCTGCCTACCCAGACTGTACTTCTTGAGTTGCTGCACTCAGTGAAGATGTAGGCTCAGCCTGCATCTGGTCCTTGGGTCAGGTGGAAGAAGCCAGTGACTCCTTGAAGCAGCCCTTTCTGTTTCACTCTCCTGGGCTACAGTTCCACGAGGAGCTCCACTTGGTGTGGATGCAGGGTGAGTCTCCACAAATACCCCTAATTAGGTGCACGAGTTCTCTCTTGCAGTAGCTAATTCTGAGCTTCGCCAGGTGCTGGCTGCAGAGGCAGCAACACTGGCAGGTAGAACCCTGGTTCTTCAATAAACAGTTGGAGTCCACTTGCAAAGCATTAGTCCATGCTAATCCAGTGTGGAACTACACTCCATGTAGACACAGGCTGCATATCCACCAGCAGCCCTGGCTTATCCCTAAACTGGCTGTAATTAGATGCATAGGGCTTTTCTGTGCTGATCCAGGTGGCAGTGCATGCCAGAGCTGTACCTGTAGATGTGGGGTGTGTCTTCACAGGATAGCCTGGTGTGTTTGCACAGGCAGGAGCTTGTCCTATGCTGGTACAAGTGGAAGTTCCTTGGGAAGCCTCATTTTGTGTACAAGCTGTGTGATTCTGTTTAGACACTGCCTGGTTCTCTGCAGATGCAAACTCGGTGAGTAGACATAGCCTCATCCTCTGCAGACACAACCTTAATAGTGGCAGATACGACCCCATCCTGGGTAGATGCAGCCTCATCCTGGGAATGTATTGTTTTGTCCTAGGCAACCATAGTTTGGTTCTTTGTAGGCACAGCCTTTGTCTCCACACAGAGCTTTGGCTTATGTAGACACAGCTTATGCCCACTTGCAGAGCAGCTGTTGACAGCCTTGTGGAGTCTGTGCTGTATAGATGTGGCTTGAGTCTGCTCATTGAACTGTGCCCCTTATAGACATAGTATGCATCTGGGTGTAGAGTCACCTCCTGTGTGGCCATGGCCAGCATCAGCCTGCCGAGGCTCATCTTGTGTAGAAGTCGTCTGCACCCTCTCCACTGAGCCTCCTTGCATGTATATGGCTGCATCTCCTTATGAAGCTTTTCTCAGTGCTGACCCAGCCAGCACCACCATGCAGAGCTGTTCACCATGGGAATCCATGGAAGGTCCTGAAGTGCCACATTGACCACTGACACATCCTCTGCCTCTGGGCACTGCCTTGTTTCCTGATGGACTAGCCATCATTTCTCTGCAGGGCTGTGGTCCACACGGTGGCGGTCCATGTTACTGGGAAGAGCCACAGATCCTGGTGTTGGCACTGCCTGCATCTCCTGGGTGGGTGCTTTCTCCATTTTTACCGTATGCTTCTAAGCTCCATGTACACACAGTTTGCATCTGTTGCTGGGCTGGGCTCGATGTGGACACAGCCTGCATCTTTTTGCAGAGTTTTGTCCTGTGAGGACACAGCCCTCTTCTCTTTGGGAAGTATCCCCCCTCAGGGACACCATCTACATCTCCTTAGAGAGTCAGTCTCCCTGTAGATGCTGCCTGCATCTCCTGGAAGAGCCTCGTATCCTGTAGATGCAGCCCTCATCCCCACATGGAGGTGTGGTCTGTGTGGACATGGTCATGTGGATTGGAGTTGCCTGAGCATCCAGTCTGCCTCTGACTGCCTGCCTGGCTTGCTGCTCCAGCTTGCTTAGGTGGCCCAGTCCCTGCATCTTGGGCTCCACCCCACCAAGCTGCTCTCCTTGCTGTGATATCTGCTCAGGCAGCAGTGAGCTCAACTCCATCCTGAGGCCCAAGTCCATGCTTGAGGCCAAGGAAGTGCCAGGGGGGAATGGCCACTGGTGGAGCAGGAGGAGCCTGGAGATGTGGTGGGGGTGTGTGGAGGGGTAGCACAGCCAAGAGGAGGCAGGCTAGAGGACAGCAAGCCAGCTGAGAGAGAGGAGGAGCCAGCCAACCTTGGGCACTGGGAGTGCAGGCCTTGCTGGGATGGGCATACTTACATTATGAGAAAGGGGGTGGGGAAATCCTCTGCCCCTCCCTGGTTGGCTCCAGCCCTGGTCAGGGTGAAGCCTGGTGATTTCCATGTGAGTGGAAGTATGAGTGACTCCCATTCCCAGGCAGCCTACATCCAGGACATGTTGAAGGCAGCCCTGGAGAATTGCTCCCAAGGAGTCAACTCCCACTAAACAATAGCCTGTCCACGTCAGCTGGAGGCCACTGACTCCAAAAATAAAGGTCTTGCACAGAACAGAGCAGATAGTAACGGCACACATGGGGTGCCCAGGGTTTCCAGCTGGAAGGGATTTTAGAGGAAGTTCAGACTACTATGGCTACCCTGAAGATCAAGACAGAACCCAGAGCCCAGGACCCACTCAGCCACCAATTCCCTGAGTCACCTTTGGTTGGTCTCTCAACCTCTCTGAGCCTCAGTTTCCTCATGTGTCAATGACAAGCACCATGCCTGCTAAGATTCCTTCCTACCCTCACTTTCTAGGATTGTTGAGGCTTTTTCATCCTCTGCCTTGCAGGAAGGGGGAGCAGGCTCAGACTCAGCCAATGTCCACAGTGACTCAGTGGTACCTGGGCTGGAACCCAAACTTCCTGGCTCTGAGACTGGGCTATTTTCTGCTTGAAAGGTGGCCCTACTAATAACCTATCTAACAGAGGAAAATAAACTATGAAACAGAAAGTGAGAGAAATAAACTAACAGCACATAATTGCCCCTTTTAAGAGGAAACTCACAACACAACTACCCCCTTTGTTTTGTTTAATTAAAACACCTGTGCCCTAATTTGTTATCTCTAAGAGTTTCATTTTCTCAGACTTGAGGAGCCCCAAGCAGACAGCAGGGACACGAGCTTCCCGCTCCAACTCTCTCTGCCTCAGTTCCTATCAGAATCAAATTTCGAGGTCTCAGATAACCCAGCCTCACAGAGAAAAGAGAAAATAAAGAACACCTACGACAGCTTCACCACTGCTTCTGGTATCAGTCTGCTAGAGCAGAGGAAAAAAACACCCTTTAAAACTTCAAACAGGTTTTGTTCAACTGTCCGGCATTTTCACTCCTTCATTCATATGCTGTGATATCTATCTCTCTCTCTCTCTCTCTCTCTCTCTCGCTCTCTCTCTCTCTCTGTCAGAAATACACAAGCTTTTACTTCTGTATATACTAATCACTGTGTGAGAAATCTTTCTCCACCTACCGTGAGCACCTAGTAAATTTCCACCCTTTCAATTCTCGTGGTCCTTCCCTAGAGCAGTCAGGGGTGTGTTTCCAGAAGATGGAGCTCAGCCTTCAGGAGAGAGACCCAGAGAGCTGGCACTGGGGAGGCCACACCTTCATGGATTTGTGTTCCTTTCACTGCCACATCATCAGTCTGTCACACCAAGAAGAGGTTGGCCTTCTGGTAGATCAAGTGGCAGGCAAGCTCAGAGCAGTCCTGTCACAGTGGCCAGTCCTATCTCATGTTCAGAATCCAAGAGCATCCTCCACTGACTCTCCAGTACCCATGCAGCCAGCTGTAGGAGGAGTCAGGACCCAGGTCACTGGACCCATGTCAAAGGTGAGGAGCTAAATCCCGGGGGGGAACAGGAAGTGAAGAGTGCAGGCTGGCAGGAACCTTGTGTGTGGAGCCAGAATTCCTGGGGAGGGAAATGAATCAGAGCCATTTCCCACCTTCCTCGCCTCGGCCTTTGAGGAGCAGTGGCAGCCCACAAGGTGAGATGCCACCCCCTATCCCATAGTCCTTTTGGAAATGGGTCTTAGGATAGAGCCCTCCCACTACCCAGACACAAGCACCACTCTGGTCACATTACCATGCCCTCAGCAGGCCATGATGCATCTGTGCGATTGCAATATTTATTTATAAAGCCTCTAGCTCATCAACAAACATGTACCAAAAGGCATTTATTGCCCCGCCTAGGTCTACCAGATATTTAGTATTTCTGTCCTTGTGTGAAAACATTCTCAAAAGTGCCATGAGAAGATTTCCTGTTGTCAGATTGCCAAAGAATCAAAGGCAACCATCGTGCATCTCTCTCAGGAAAATGTCTGATGACCTTTACCAACTCTTGGGAGAAGCTGCTCACTGTAGTCCCACAGTCTTCAAATCCCTTCCAGTCCTAGACCTGGCCACACAGCCTTTCAAATGGGCTTAGGTTAATGGAGACCCGGATTCTAGTCTGAGTTTTGTCATAACATTTGGTGTGTCACATTATGCAGGTTCTTTGCAATCCCTGGTCCCTAGGTTCCAAAGAGGTGGCATGAAGGAGATCTTCCCTAGATAAGGGTGACCAGCCTGTCCTGTGAGGATGAAGCTGTTTTTGGTGGCCTGGGAAATTGTCATAAAACATGTCAACATCCAAGACATTCCAATATTGAGCAACTGCTAAATACTGAGCAAATACAGGCCGGGCACGGTGGCTCACGCCTGTAATCATAGCACTCTGGGAGGCCGAGGTGGGCGGATCGTTTGAGCTCAGGAGTTCAAGACCAACCTGAGCAAGAGTGAGACCTCATCTCTACTAAAAATAGAAAGAAATTAATTGGCCAACTAAAAAAAAAATATATATATATATATATAAATTAGCCGGGTATGGTGACGCATGCCTGTAGTCCCAGCTACTCAGGAGGCTGAGGCAGGAGGATTGCTTGAGCCCAGGAGTTTGAGGTTGCTGTGAGCTAGGTTGATGCCACAGCACTCTAGCCCGGGCAACAGAGTGAGACTCTGTCTCAAAAAAAAAAAAAAAATTAAATATAAAAATAAATAAATAAATAAATAAATAATAGTGAGCAAATACAGAAGTATCATCAAGTAGGTTATATTAATCATTGGCAAGCTAACATTTTAGATTGATGTTTTATTAACAATTAAATTTTATCATGAATTATTAATCACAGTTAACACTCTACACCAGTGCCAGCCACTGTTCTCTGTGTCATATGTGCATTGACTAATTTGACTAATTTCATCCTTATGACACCCACCAAGGTGGGTACTATTATTATCCCCTTTCACAGATGAGACAACTGAAACACACAGAGCGAAGTTATGTTGCCTCAGATCACACAGGTAGTGAGTGTTGGTGCTGGGATTCAGACAGGCCATGCATTTAACCACTGCTCTCTTCTTCCTCCTGTTCAAACACTTGGCAATTTCTGTTCTCTCCATTACTTTGTGGCATGGCAGGTTAAATCATCTAAGCACTGTGAGTCTCAATTTCTTTATCTGTATATGGGGAAACTAGCAGGACCTACATCATAGGGTGGTTGTAAGAATTAAATGAAAGAATGTGTGAGGCAGGCCTTCTATATGGAGCATGCTCAGTACATTCTTAATGTTTTAAATGGAGTATGTATCAGTACTTAGATCCTGTTCTGGTGTGTGTGATATGGGGAGGCACATTAATGGTTTATAGCCATTCAAACTTGTTATTTAAGGACATTACAATAATGACTCTACCAGGACTTTCAGATACAAATGCAACCAACGAGCATTGTCAAGTGTGTTCATATAGATCTTCAGGGGCAATCTGTAGACCACCTTGCAAATGTTGTTATTCCTACTGTTCAGATGAGAAAACTAAGGCATAGAGAGGTTGTGTGACTTCCCCATGATCACCCAGCTAGTTAAGTAGTGGAGCTGGGACTCTAACCCAAGTCTGGCACTCGCTATCTGCTACACAGGTTGGACATACCTGTCCTGAAAAACCTCTCAGGCTGGACAGAGACTTGGGTGCTTTGATTGAGTGGTGGACAAGCTGAGTACAAGCACAGAGATGACTCTAAGGTCCTGCTTCCATGCCCCTTCCCCAGCCAAAAGCCAAAGCTCCTTTCACCAGGGCCCATAGCTTACACTGTCCAACCAGTGTGAGTTTACTGGGAGCTGAAGCTATGTGTTGCTAATACATTTGCACTTCCCACAGCTGAACCCATTCTGATGAGGTCTACCTCAGTCTCCTTGTTTTATGAAAAGGTCTCTGTAAAAGATTTTAAAAATAAGTAAGACACCAAACACCACATTTCACCTCCATGAGGTCACTCCTCACAGTGAGACTGGGATTTCTGTCCCTCTTACCTCCCACTTCCATTGACCAAAGATTCCATGTAATACACACACACAAAAGATACAAAGGACTAAACAAAAATGGAAAGAATATATTTGTTTTATTTTCTTTTTTAATGACAGCTTTAGTGAGATATAATCCATATACCATAAAATTCACCCTTTAAAAGTATACAATTAAGTGATTTTATTAATAAGATATTCACGGAGTTGTGTAACCATCACCACTATCTAATTCCATAACATTTTCATCACCTCCAAAAGAAACCCTATGCCTGTTAAGCAGTCACTCCCTGTCTTCCCTCCCCCAGCCCCCAGCAACTACTAATCTACTTTCTGTCCCTATGGATTTGCCTATTCTGGACATTTCATATAAATGGAACCATACAATATGTGGTGATATGTGACTGGTTTCTTTTACTTAGCATAGTGTTTTCAGGGTTCATCTATATTGTGGTATGTATTAGTACTTCATTTTTTTATGGCTGGATAATATTCCATTATATGGATATGCCACATTTTGTTTATCCATTCATCAATCAAGGACATTTGGATTGTTTCTACCTTTTGACTATTATAAATAATGATGCTATGAAATTCATGTACAAATTTTTATGTGTACATAGGTTTTCATTTCTCGTGGGCCTATATCTAGGAGTGGAATTACTAGGTCACATAATAACGTTTAACTTTTTGAGGAACTACCAGACTGTTTTCCAAAGTGGCTGTACTATTTTGCACTCCAACCAGCAATGTATTAGAGTTCCAATTTCTTCACATCCTTACCAATACTTGGCTATTGTCCATCATTTTTATTGTAACCACTGTAATGGGTATAAAGTGGTATTTTAGTGGGGTTTTGATTTGCATTTCCCTGATGGCTAATGCTGTTGAACATCTTTTCAAGTGCTTATTAGCTATTTGTATACTCCCTTTGGAAAAATGTCTATTCAAATCTTTTGGCCATCATTTTAAATTTGTGTTGTCTTTTTGTTGCCAAATTGTTTGAATTCTTTATATATTCTAGTTACAAGTCTCTTATAGGATATATAATTTGCAAATATTTTCTCCTGTTCTGTGGCTTGTCTTTTCATGCTCTTAATAGTACCTTTTGAAAATCAGGTGTTTTCAATTTTGATGAAGTCTAATTTATCAACTTTTTCTTTTATAGATTGTGCTCCAAAGCATCTAAAACATCTTTACCTAATACATGGTCACAAAGTTTCCTCCAATGTTTTATTCTGGAAGTGTTGTAGTTTTATGTTTTACATTTAGGCCTATGATACATTTTGAGTTAATTTTTGTATATGTTGTGTGGTGTGGATCAAAATTCATTTTTTTTTATATACGAGTATCTGTTTTTTCTGGCACAATTTACTAAAAAGACTATCATTTTTCCATTGAATTGCCTTTGCATCTTTGTCAAAAATCAGTTTTCCATATATGTATGGGTCTATTTTTAAACTCCCTATTCTGTTGCATTGCTCAGTTTGTCTATCTTGATGCCAGCACCACTGTGTCTGATTACTATGCTCTACAATAAGTCTTGAAAGTAGGTAGTTGTAATTCCTTCAAGTTTGTTCTTCTTTTTTCAATGTTGGTTTAGCCCTCTGCATTTCCATATGAATTTTAGAAACAGTTTGTTAATTTCTACACAAATGCCTCCTGGAATCTTGATTGGTATTATATTGAAACTACAGGCCAATTTGGGGAGAACTGACATTTAACAACAAACATTAAATCTTTTGACACATGAAATGGTATATCTAGTCATTTAGATATTTCTATTTTCTCTAAGCAATGTTTTGTCATTTTTACTATGGAAGTCTCTCACATCTTTTCTCAGGTTCATCTCTAAGAATTTCTTATCTTTCATGCTATTTTAAATGGCAATTTTTATTTCAATTTCTGATTGTTCATAGGTAGTATATAAGAGTACAGCTGATTTTTTATCAATCTAAAATCCTGTAAGCTTGCTAAACTCACTTATTAGTCATATTGGCTATTTTTGTAGATTCCATCAGATGTTCTACATAGACAATCATATTGGTTGTGAATAGACAATCATATTAGTTGTACATAAAGCCACTTTTACTTCTTGCTTTTTAATCTTGATTACCTTTTCCCCCCTTTCTCTCTTGACTTCTGTAGCTAAAACTTCCAATACAATGTTGATTAGAAAAGGTGAGAGTGGACATCTTTGCATTGTTCCCAATCGTAAAGGGAAAGCTTTCATTTTTTTTTCACCATTAAGGTTTATGTTAGCTATATGCTTTTTGTAGCTGTCCTTTATTAGGTTGAGGAAATTCTATTCTACTCAAAGTTTCTTGAGAATTTTATTAATAGGTGTTGACTTTTTTCCATTAAGATGATAATCTGATTTTTCTTTTTTAGTTTGCTAATATGGTAAATTAAATTGATTGATTTTCAAATGTTAGACCAACCTTGCCTTCTTGAGATAAATCCCACTTGGTTATGATGTATTATCCATTTTATGTATTGTTGGATTTGATTTGCTAAATTTTGCTCAGAACTTTTGCATTTACATTCATGGGGGGATATTAATCTGTTATTTCCTCTTCTTGTAATGTTTTTGGCCTGTCTTTAGTATCAGCATTTTGCTGGCCACATAGAATGAGTTGGAAAGTATATCTTCCTCTTCCATTTTCTGGGAAAGTTAGTTTTATTTTATCCTTAAATGTTTGATAGAATTCACCAATGAAGGCATTTGGTCCTCGAGTTTTCTGTATGGGAAAATTGTTTAACTACGAATTCAATTTCTTTAATAGATAGAGAGCTATTCAAGTTATCTATTTCTTCAGGAGTCAGCTTTGGTAGTATGTGTCTTTTAAGGAATGGGTCCATTTTGTCTAAACCACCAAATGTATTGTCATAAAGTTGTTTATGATACTATCTTATCTTTTTTATATTTGTAGAAGCTATCGTAATGTCACCTCTCAATTCCTGGTATTGTTAATTTGTGTCTTTTCTCTTTTTTTCCCTCATCAGCTTGGATATAGGTTTAACAATTTTATTGATCTCAAAGAACCAGTTTTGGTTGCACTAATCTTTTATTTGTTTTTCTGTTTTGTTTTGTTTTTTTTTTTTTGTTTCATTTGATTTCTGCTCTGATTCTTATTATTTCCTTTCTTCCACTTATTTTGGGGTTTTTTCCTCATTTCTTCAGGTAGAAGATGAGATCATTAATTTGAGACTTTTTTTTTCTAGTATAGGCATTTAGTGCTATAAAGTTTCCTGTAAGTACTGTTTTAGTAGCATCCACCAAATTTTGATATGGCATGTTTTTATTTTCATTCAATTCAAAATACTTTCTAATTTCCCTGGTTTTCTCCTTTATGTATGGGTTATTTAGAACTGTGTTATTTAGTTTCAAAATAATTGGTAATGTTCCAGAGATATTTCTGTTATTGATTTCTAATTTAATTCCATGGTAGTCAGAGAACATACTTTGTGTGGCTTGAATCTTTTTAATTTTATTCAAACTTATTTTATGGCCTAACATATTAATATCTGGAGAAATCTTCCATGTACATTTAAAAGGATGTTTATTATACTGTGGTTGGGTGGACTGTTCTATAAGTGTTGAATATATCGAGTTTGTTGATAGTGTTGTGCAGATCTTCTATAACCTTAATGATTTTCTGTCTACACGCTCTATTAATTATGGAGAGATGGGTATTGAAATATCTAACTTTGTTTGCCTATTTATTCTTGCATTACATTAGTTTTGCTTCATGTAATGTGAAGCTCTCTTATTAGATTCATAAGCTCTTATGTTCTTCTTGGTAAACTGACCCCTTGATTGTTTGAATGACCTTTTCTTATCCCTGGTAACATTCTTTATTCTGAAATATACTTTGATATTCATATAGCCACTCTAGATTTCATTCAATTAGTGTTAGAATCATATTTTTCATCATTTTATTTTTAATCTATTTGTGTCTTTATATATGTGTCCCTACATTTCATGTAGAGAGCATACAGTCAGATTTTTCTTTTAATTGAATCTGACAATTTCTGCCTTTTTATTGTGGTGTTCAGACCATTTTATATTTAATGTGATTACTGATATTATCAAATTTAAGTCTATCATCTTGCTGTTTGCTTTTTATTTGCCCCATATATTCTGTATTCCCTATTTTCTCTTTTTTTAACCTTTTTTTGGATTAATTTAATATTTCTTGGATTCCATTTTATCTCCTTTGTTGGTTTTTTAGCTATTACTCTTTGTTTTGCTATTTTAGTGGTTGATATAGGATTTATAGTATTTATCACTAACTTATCACAATCTTCTTTAAGTCCTATTATATCACTATCACTTCACATATAGTATTGACAAGCGAAAATAATCTTTATTTATTTTTAAAATATCCTTTTTATCTTTTATAAAATATTTTTGAAATTCCCTAAAGGACTCCAGATAAATAGGAAACATCCAGGAAGGAAAGGGAAAGGGTAGGATTTAAGCCTAAGCCTGATACTTCAGGACAAAGTATCAGGTTTGCATATGTTCTTGGTAGCTCTGAAGGTGAGAACAGCAGTGGTGACTTGCTTTGGTGGGAAAATCATTTCTCTCCTGGCATGTGGACTGCTAACTCCCTTGCTTCAAATATACAAACAAACAAACAAAAAACACAGCCTCCCCACTGCTGCCCCTGCAATGCCAACTCCATGTATACATATGGTTATTGGATAAAATAAGGATGCTTGGTTAAATCTGAATTTTAGATAAACACTGAATCATTTTTGGTATAAGTGTACCCCAAATATTACACAGTACATATTTACACTAAATTGTTGTTCATCAATTGTCTGAAATCCAAATGTAACTGGGGTCGTTTATTTTTAATTGGAAAATCTGACAATCCTATGCACATAGCAGTGTGACTTTCAGCTCATTCTCAGGCCTGTATGATTGGTCAGAAAAGGCTTTCATATCAGTTCAGCCACTGGTCTATTTGGGGATGACTCACGCACAATGCCTAGTTCAGCACCTGTCCCCCAGTAACCTCCCTATGAATAGAATTGAGTAGCAAAATCAGAAACTAATGCTCCTTCATAAATTACAGATCACTCATTCATGCCTGATGACCTCTGAACCTCCTAACAGCCTCTATAAGGCAGTTGACAATGATGTTATATCTTCTGTACAGGTGGGGAAGGTGAAGCTCAGAAAGGCCACCACAGCAGGGCAGAAGTAAGTGCCCTGCGAGTGACTCAGAGAGGAAGAGTTCTCATCCCAGCTCTGCTCCTGACCCCACTGACCTCCTCTCCAAGCCCACTCTCCACACATAGCCAGTAAGCTAGACCCAGAAAGTATACCATCCATGGTCTAGAGCTTGAGTAACAAAACCAGGATGAGGATATTTCCGACCTCCACCCCCAGCACTCTGGCCTGTCCTTTGCTTAGAGTAAAGCCTGGTGTTTCTGGGGACCCCAAGGAAGCTCAGACTGGCCACTTAAGGGATAGTAGATATGCTGTCACCTTCCTCAGGTTCTTTGATTCCCATCTGATAGGGCCCACATGGTATAGAAAGAGCCCAAAAAGCAGGAAAGCAGGGCTCTTGCCTTACCTTAGCTGCTAACTCACTCAGGGATCCTCTTCCTCTCTTCCTCAGTCACTGCCTTATTTTCTGCATCTCTAAAATGAGGATTAGATTAAAAAATAGTCAGGAGGCCGAATATAGCAGCTCATGTCTGTAATCCCAGCATTTTGGGAGGCCAAGGTGGGAGGATTTCTTGAGGCTAGAAGTTTGAGACTAGCCTTGGCAACATAGCAAGACTCCCATCTCTACAAAAAATTTAAAAATTGTCCAGGCATAGTGATGCATGCCTGTAGTACCAGCTACTCTGGAGGCTGAGGCAAGACGATCACCTGATTCCAGGCGTTCGAGGTTGTAGGGAGGTATAATTGTACCACTACACTACAGTGTTGCTCTGTCACTAATTTTAAACAAGTCAAGAAAAGACTTTGAAAGCATCAAAAGTGCTATGCGAATGGCTCTACATTCTGAGCAGCAATATGGCCCCCATATCTGAACCGTCATCTTAGCTCTTCTTCAGCAGTAGCTGCTTATCCAATCATTTAAGGGAAAGGAAGAGAATAAGACCTCCTTCCTCCTTCTAGAGGTTGTTATGAAGTTCTTCAAAGGGTAGAGAATACAAAGTTATGCCCATATTTCTCAGTACTTGCAAGATGCTGAGCTTGGGGATGTACTGTCCCCTGGGCCTCCTGAAGGGTAGTGAGCTGCCAATTTGGGCTCACTGCCTTTAGCTTTGAGAGACTTAGAGTTTGGAGAAAGGGGGCCACAGGCAGGGTAAGGAAGGGCAGGCCACATATGCCTACTGTCCTAAAGCCTCCAGCTGTATTACTGACTCATTCAGCATCCCAAGAAGCTGAGGACTAACACTTATTAGCAATCTCTCAGTAGGACACAGAAGGCGTATTTGTCTCTATGTCTGAAAAGAGGAAAGAAAAGTAGAGAAACTAGAAGCATCTTCTGATGCTGAAGAAATGGCTGAGCAGAAGACTAACATCCAACAATGAGAATGCTGGGCTATCATTAGGTGCCTACAACATGCTGGGTGCTTTTACCACTTTAATTGATACTCAGAAAGTGTCTCTACAAGCTAGATGTTATTATTATTATCCTCATTTTACAGATATGTAAATCAAGACCAGAAAAATTAAGTGATTTCTCCCAAGTCATACAGCTAATAAGTGGGCAGAGTGAGGATTAGAACTTAGATCTGGCTGGCTCCAAGGCCCTTCTTCTTTCTGCCATGCTATGCTGTCTCTGGTGTCCCCTGGAACTTTCCTGCCCTGCTGTCTGGAGTCCAGTGCCTGGAGTGCTGGCTATGCTCTAGAAATATTGGAGGAAACCACTGAGTGAGGCAGGAAGGAGGAAGATGGAGCAGCAAGAAGAGCCTGACTTGCAGGCTGGCCTCAGCCTCATCACTCCGAGCCATCTAGATCTCTGGTGGCACAAATGGGTGTCTAATCCAAACAAAGTCTGTGAATCCTACAGATTTCAAAGAGTAGTTTCTACAGAGTAAAATGACACCTTAGTTATTCTAAGATCACTTAACTGGTGACCTAACAGAATCGAAGCCTGAAGTCTCCTGACCTTCCTTCACCAGGGAACTCTACAAGTTCACACACAGTGTGTGGTTCTTATACCTACATGTCTAACAAGCTCTGCTGCCAGGTCTCTCAGCCTATGACACATAAAAGCAGCAAACTCAAAAGAGAGGACCAGGGCTACTAGAAATGAGGCTGACAGACATCGTTAATGGCCACTGACAGTGAGGGAGGAGGCAGCAATACTATACAAAGCAGGTTCAAATGCAAGAGCTTCAGCCATTTGGGATCATTTATTGTAGAAACAAAGAGTCCAACAGTGTTAGATAAATGAAGTGTTACTAGACTTCCCTTGCCAACTTTGAATTCCTAGGTTGCCTCTTGAAAGACATAAGCTTGTCCTTCTGGACCTGAGCACTTGCTCAAGACTCAATAGTATTAATTAAGGTACAAGGAGCAGAAATCATTTGCCATACCATGTACATGGAAATTATACTAGTGATCAACTGTTAGAAGGACAATGCACTCCAAGGTTTTCTCTGAAGGAAGGTTAGGTGATACCTTCACATTTCATAATCCATTTTTGAATACTGTATTTAATGGGGAAGCCAAATGGCCCCAGCTAGATCTGGGAATCAGGGAGTAAGCCAAGTATCTTGTTGTCTCAGTCAGAAGCAGGGTTTGCCACTAGGCTCATACCCTAGCGTACTCAGATGAACGATGCCCCCTCAAAATCCATGCCAGCCCTAAACCTGTGAATGTGACCTTCTTTGGAAATAGGGTCTTTGCAAATGTCATTAGTTAAGATGAGGTCATACTAGATTAGGGTAGGCCCTAATCCAATGTCTGGTGTCCTTCTAAGAAGAGAAAACAGACACAGAGAGAAGTCCATGCACATGGAGACCAAGACAGAGACTGGAGTGATGTGTCTACAAGCCCAGTGATGCCAAGGATTGCCGGCAACCGCCAGAAGCTAGGAAGAGGCAAGGAAGAATCCTCCCCTAGACCGTTCAGAGAAAATATGTCCCTGCCAACACCTTGATTTTTAACTTCTAGCCTCCAGAACCATGAGAATAAATTTCTATTATTTTAAGCCACCTGGTTTGTGGCACTTTGTTGTGGCAGTCCTAGGAAACTAACACAGTCTGAATTTTTGTAAATCAGTTCAGGATCCAAACAACACTAGTGAAGGTCTCCTGGGAGCTAAACCAATCTGGACTGCTGGTTGAGATGGCTTTTTGTAAGTTTACACTTTGAGACACCCCCACATGAGCATGCATCAGAATCATCATGGTATATGCATGGCAAGTATATGCTATAAAGAGAAAATTTAAAATCCATAGCAGCACTAAAAATAAATAAATAAACAACTCAGTGGCCCCCAAACGAAACATAAACATATCTGCTAAGCAGGGATGAAGCCACAGGCTGACTGAGCTCTAGATCTAGAAGCAGAGACAACCAGATGTTCTGCTCCTATGGGGTAATGAGAAGGGACTAGATTTTACTGCTTAAAATCAGGTCTTAGTGTGGGGCTTCCCCATCCATGTAAACGGTTTATAAACATTGCAGTCACCCCCTGACCGGGATGTGGTTTACAGAGAGATGCAAACATAGATATGTAGGGTGAAGCAAATATAACGTGGCAGCCAGGACTTGGCTCAAGTTACCTGTAAATCTGGTGACATTCCCAGCATCATAGCAGGATGGAAGCCTTGAGCCACCAAGAGAAGACCTGATTCTTAACCAGGAGCCCTAGGTGCTAGGTGGAGGCAAGGGCTAGAACACTAAACAGGAAAGGATGAGGGTAGAGAAAAGAAGAAAATGTACTACTATATGAGATAAGCCAAAATTCCAAAACACATGAGAAAAACTAATAGAGTGATAGCTAAGAAAATCAGCACTCAGGAGATGAATTCATTTCTGACAAAATGAAAATATTATTGTGATCTGAAAATGATTTCATAAAAGATATGTTTGGGATCCTCGAGGAGATGCAGAAATAATACCTACTTTTAAAAACTAAGAAATCATATACCATAACAGGCATAAATGAAATAAGAATAAGTACACATAAAAAAGAACTAATTTAGAAATTATGGAATTTTTTTCTTATATTTGCTCCTCACTGCATTAACAGATCTCCAGGATGCTAGACCTAGCTCACCTAATCCAGCAGCTTTGTATGTCACTTTCCTACTAGTATTGATATTTTTCTGGCATAGACTCTTTTTTCCTCTGCAAACTCCTTGATTTGTAGCTAGAGCTGTATTAAGGAGTAGATAACCACTCAGCTAATCTATAAAGGGTAGCCGCACATCACTGGATTCATTGGATATAAGATACCAATTTATTCACACACAGACAGCCAGTGTCTATTTTGTCCCTGAGCCTACCCTTCTCTGTGCATCCTGCCCCACCACCACCTCCCTATCCCATGTGGATTACTCAAGATCCCATTCTCTAATGAACTACCGCCTATCTCCAGCAGTCCATGTGCATTCCTTGCAACTAATAGGAGTTCCACAGGTCCTGTGGTACAGTGGCTTTTCCTTTACAAATTGCCTTTCCTTTGCCCATTCACACTCTCTCTGAAGATAAGCAGTTCTCAAAGTATGGTCCCTGGACCAACAGCATCACCACCACGTGGAAACTTGTTAAGAATTCAAATTCTTGTCCCCCACTCTAGATCTACTGAATTAGAGTCTCTTGGGATGGCACCCAACAATTTGGTTTTAACAAGCTCTTGCATTATTCTGATGCATGCTCACATTTAAGAACAGCTACCATAGACATCAATGTAATAAATGCTTGCAACATGCCAGGCACTGTGATAGGTGTCTCTTGGTGTGCCTGCTGTCTTTGGTGCTATAGCTGTTTTTCTGAAAGCCTCCCTGGGGCCATGTAGGAGAATCGGGAGCTCCCAGAGTGTGAACAAATGATCAGTATGCTATGGACTACGCAAAGAAAAGGAAAGCAATATTTCTGTGGCTGACAGATCTGAAGCAAAGAACACAAGAGGAAAGACAAGGATGTTGTCTGGAGCTAAGTAACAGATGTAGTGATTACAGCCTAAGATTAATAAGTCACATGACGCATGGGTTGGGCATCCTCTCAGATAAATCCAGCAGCCCCTGATACCTAGTGCTGGAGCGGTGATGGAAGAGACAGAGAATGTGATAGTTTGCTAATGCCAAGCAAAGTTGCATTCTGTCAGGGTGCCATCCATGCTAAGTAATTCCATGAACAAACACAATTTAGCAATTGGCCGATGCAGTGGACACTTGTGAGTGCCTGCTCTGGGGATGCAGAAATGAAGCCACGGTCCCTTTCCACCAGTATCTCATGATCACATGAGGGGGACAGACACAGAACCAGCCATCTGTGGTACAATTATTTCTGCTTAAAGGGGTTGAGGAAGGCCTTTGCAGGGGAGATGAGGTTTGAAGGATGGCTGAGAATGGTCATGAAGAAAGAATGTGAGTTTTCCAAGCAGAAGGAACAGCCTATGTGATGATATGAAAGGGTGAGAGGCTTGAGATGGCTGATGTGTTAAAGCAGGTGGTAGTGAATAGCAAGAGAAGAGGCAGAAGTAGGTGGGGTTGGAATGGAGTGTGGTGCTGGGTTTCATTCTGTAGGTGATGGGGAGCCACTGAATGTTCCTGAGCAGAGTAGTGGCATGGCATACTTGGTGTTGGAGAGACCATGGTGGAGACTGTGTAGACGATGGAGCTGAGATGGAGACAGCGTGGCCAGGAGGCCCATGAGGAGGCTGAATAGTCCTAGAGAAAGCTAACATAGGCCTGAGCGGGGCCATGGCCCCAGCACTGAATGAAGAGAATGGATTGGACATTTCCTGTCAGGCCTGGGCCCTTCGCTGGCTCTGGGGCATAAAAAGATGAGCCCCACACAGCCCCTTCCCTCAAGAACTTTGCATGTAGCAGGAAGCCTAACGCAAGTACATAATGCAAGGGAACATGCCTTATTTCACCTTATATGCTGTGTCAGTTTCCTAGGGCTACTGTAACACATTACCACAGACTTAATGGCTCAGAACAGCACAAATTGATTCTCTTACAGCACTTCAGATCAGAAGGCTGAAATGAGTGGGCAGGGCTGGTGCCTTCTGGAGGCTCTAGAGCAGAATCCATTTCTTTGCCTTTGCCAGCTTCTAGGGACTGCCCCCATTCTTTGGCTCATGGTCCCATATCACTCCAACCTCTGCTTCTATCTTCACATCTCCTTTTCTGACTCTAACCCTCCTCCATCTCTCTTATAAGGATCCTTGTGAGTACATTTGGAGCCAATCCATAGAGTCCAGGATGATCTTCCCATCTTAAGATCCTTAAGTCAATCACATTTGCAAAGTCTTTTTTGTCATGTCAGGTTACATATCCACAAGTTCTGAGGATATGACATGGACACTGTTGGTGGGCCATTGTTCAGCCTACTAGGTCTAAAAAGGGTCCTTATGTTTTCATGAATAAATAATGATGATGATAATGGCCAACTTCTTTCAAATGCTTACTATCTGTCATAGGGGCTAGGCGTCCATGTCACATCTCTTTCTACCTCTCTCTGATAAGGATATTATTCAGGGCCCATCTGAATAATCTAAGATAATCTCCTCATCTCAAAATCCTTAACTTTATCACATCTGCAAAAATGCTTTTTCCATATAAGGGAACATTTAGAAGTTCCAGTTTGGGGGCCCTTATTCAGCCTACAACAACAGTTTTCATCATCACCTAGGTCTCATGTAGGGCATTTAAACACCTGCTAGTTTCTCTTTTATTAAGGAGATTGTGGAGAGGCTGTTTGGATTAGGCAATGGGAGCAATGAGGGAGTCCTGAAGGGGTATTGTGGCACAGGGAACAGTTAATGTCCTATCAGGATTCACTATGAAGATATGACCTGTTGACTCCTGAATTCATAAACCCAGAGGTCTCATCCTCTGCTATAGTTTTGAGAGCCAATTTTCAATTATCTATGGAAGTGATATATTAATTGATATATGCTAAACATAAATTTGTGTTTGCTTTCACAGAGAGAATAGTAGACACATACCCCAACTTGTGTCCTCACGCTAAGATGACCTCTTAAAACTGTTCACTGCCGGCTTTGCAGGCAGCAGGCGGAATAGCAAGGTGACTGAGCCTGGAGTCAGGAAAGCTGAGTTTTAACCCAGCTCTATTCCTGCTAGCTGGGTGTGACCAATCACTTAACCTCTCTGGGCCTCAGTATCTTTGTCTGTGAAATGGGACTATTGATATCTATGTTGCCTACCTCACAGGGCAGAGGTCAAGTGTGCAGGCCCTTTATCCACGTGCAAGAGCATGGCTCATGCTGGGTGACCAGTGATGGCCATTCAGGCATGTACTCCCAGGCAGCAGGTGGTGGAGTCACCCAAAGCCTGGGCAGGCCCTACAGGAGGAATCAGGCCACTGGGGGACATCAAGACAGGCCGTGGAGAGGTACATGTGCAGTACCACCCCTTCCATTCAGCAGCCCAGGCCTAGGGCCTGCCAGTTAAGAGGTTTGTGACTCATGTTGGGCATTGTAAATGAATAAAGTAGGTAATTTAATATCGATGTGACAACTACCAGAGCAATTTTGCACATGTCTGCTTTGTAGCCTAAGGTTTCTTTAGAGCTGACTTTAGGGCTACAGACAATTTCTATACTCTTTCCCACCTCCACCGCCCCAAAGAGTCAGGCATGGCAGGTAGAAATTAAGACAAGTCTAAATTCCTTGGGAAGATTAGTGAGTTTGATTTTTCCTTTTTTTAGAATAAATGAATGAATATTTTGTCCATGTGGCATCAAGAGGAGAGTAGAAGAGAAATGGCATACTCAGCACTATCTTGCATCCTGGGGAAGAGAAAGGCTCTCGTCTGCTGACCCTCTGCTCTAAGGCACCCCTGTGGCCTTCTCATGTACTCAATCAAAGGCAGATCTAAAAGCCTCTCCTTTTCTGGATAGGTCAGCTGGGCCTTCCATCCTGTCTTTCTCCAGCATCATGCCCTGAGGCTCCAATGACTACGTAAAAACCCAATGCCTCTCATTTCTTTCCCTCTACCCTGGCTCCTGGTACGATCCTCCCTCCCTCCCATGCTGGCCTCTGTACTCTCTGCTCAGCCACTGCCATGCCCTTGATAGCACATGGATTCAGCATCCTCAGAGTTGATCAGCGAGGACCATCAGCTAGAGTGCCAGGAGGCTGAAAACCACAAACATTCAGGACCTATTACACTTGAAGCACGCAGTATGTCAGGAGCCCTGTCCTTATTAGGCCAGGCTAAATCTAAGCCCAGAAATCCAGAGATTCCTAAAACCACCCAACAGACTTCCCCAGGCCCTGACTGAGGTTCATTCTTAGTTGCCCACCCTACATTCACCTGCTGCCACCCCCCATCAACAGACCAAATCAGTTTGGCCCACTGTCCCCAGGGGTGCCCCCTCTGTTTACTTCAGGGATTCCCTTCATACTTGCTCTATTTCTCTCCACTGCTGATTGACTACTGGTGGGGAAGTGGCACCCCTGGGAAACACAAAGTTCTTTAGTTGAGCTGGGCCCCCCTCCTTCAAAGGGCTGCTGATGGGACCCTGGGAGGACTCTGGTCCAGCTGTACAAGCTGGCATAAGGGCAGGGGCAAGAAGACTTTTAAGCCAGTGTTGCCAAGGTGAGTTTGGTGAGTGGGGCTGTTTGGATGGGGGAAGATGTTTAAGACAGAGTAGGAAATACCCACTTCCCATTTGGGCAAAGCTTGTGGCCAGCCAGCTTTCTCTATGATATGTGGTGACATATGTCACCCACCCGGAGTAGAAGTGCCTGTTTACCCAGGTCTCGCACATAGAACAAGCTTCTGCATGGTAAAGTGAATCAGGTAGAATCTCCTCAAGGGCCCAGGAAAGTGAATATTCAGTGGCAGTTGTTCTCTGACTAATGCTGACTAACATTAGCCCAGAGCTGGTCCAACCTCATTCTTCAAGTGAGGAAACTGAGGCCCAGGGCAGTCATGCCTCCAGTCCTCAGCAGAGTTGAATCCAGATCTCTTGATTTCCAGTCCTGTCTTTTCTCCACCCCACCACCCTACCTGCCCTTTGGGCACACGGCTAAGAGAGCCAGCCCTCCTCAGCTTACCACTCTCAAAATAACTTTGACAAGAACTCCAATTTCACCACCATATTAGCAAGGAGTTGAATGTGGCAGTGAAGAGTGGCTAAATGGTGACATCTCTAGTTTCATGGGGTTCAGCCTATAACTGAGAGGCTCAGAGGCAACAGCTACAGGCCTAACAGGACCTGGATCTACATGCCAATGGCAGTGGGGACAGATTTACCACAGGGAGCCCTGCACCATCAGAGTGGGCGCCAGTAGCAGAACTTTCTTTCCTTTGATGAGCAAAGGGGTTGTGTGGGGATAGGGGCTACCAGGCAGGTATCAGAGCACTTCTCAAGTCTGAGCCCCTAGTGCCTTTCCAGGGTATCTTGGGAACTTCCACCAGCCAGTTGTATTAGATGTCTGTGGGAGGGGAACTGTGTGGCTGAGGGGCAAAGGTGAGGAGACTTCACTGGATGACTTTTTTTGCATTTTGAACTACATATTACCTATTCAAAAATTTAATAATGATAGTAAGAGGCAAGGTGACAAGAATGACAAATGCATACTCTTTTAATAATTAAATCACTTGATGAAACAGCACAATCACAGAACTAGCTACTAGCAGAACTGAGACCTTATTTTTCAAAAACCCTAATATAATTCTCTTTTCAGCACCTCACACCACCACTTATTTTTCCTATAGCTACAACGATGTCATAGGTAGTTTTTATCACAGATGATTAGTAATGATGTATATCCCTCAGATACACATAAAGGCGTTTACCAAATTAGTGGTCTTTAAAGCTTTCTGTTTGATCATTTTTAATTTTATATATAAAAATGTTTCATCATAAATTTAAATAAGGTTATTGTTTGCCGTAAGATGAAATGAACACTGTGATTGAAATAAAGATTTCATGACATGATTTGACAAAAAAAAAAGTGCCCATTAATCCAGATGAGTGCAGAACTGGGGGACTGGAGCGCTCTCTGGGGCTAGAGCTGAGATGTGGCTCTAGCAGGATAGGCTGCTGCAAGCTTATTTGCTCTTCCAAAGCCCAAGCAGCCTGTGCACAGAGAGCCACTGAGTAAAGACAAAGACCCCTTAGGCCACCAGACAGACCATGGTGTGATGGTCTCGCCATCTCATAGGAAGAGGGCTTTTGGGCCTCTCATGCAAACCACCCAAGGAAGAACTAAGCTGTATACAGAACGTGAGAGCCAAGTGGCACCATGTCAACATTTTTGTCAATGTCACTCTCATCATTGCAGCCCCCTAAAACAACTACCTGACATTGAATGTCTTCTCTGTGCTGAGAACGATGTAAGCATTCACTCCTGTGTTGATTCCCACAAATATCCTGTGAGATTGGTATTATAATTAGCTCTACTGTATAGGTAAGGAAAGCAAGATGCAGAGAGGTGAAGTTACTCACTAAACTTTCATGGCTGGTAAGCAAATGGCAATGACGTGAGTAAGAAGACCTGGCTCTTGTTCTTAGAGTGTTGCCAGTCATGTCTATAAACAGAGTGTATGGAAATGGAATCAGTGCTTCTTCCCAGGAGACCTAATTCAGTCTCAGTGATAAGAACTCCATTTATTGGGTATCTACTACCTGCCAAGAGCTTTACAAACATTTTTCTATTTAATACTCACAATTGCCTTGTGAATATGGTATTATTATATTATTATCTCCATTTTCAAAGTGAGGAAAATGAGGCTCCTAGAAATTAAGCAGCTTGACCAAGGAATCACAGCTGATGAAAGCAGAGCTGAGATTTGAACCACTAAGCCAACGATTCACAAACTTTCTGGTCTCAGATCCTTTATATTTTTGAAACTTCTTGAGGGTAAATCCGCAGAGACAGAAACCAGATTAGTGGTTGCTAGGGGCTTGGGGGAGGGCAGAATGAGGGAAATAACTGCTAATGGACACAGTGTTTCCTTTTGGGGTTGGGAAAATGTTCTGGAACTAGGTAGAGATGATGGCTGTACACATTATGCATGTACTTAATGTCATTGATTATATACTTTAAAATGGTTCATTTTATGTCATGTGAATTTTACCTCAATTAAAAAAACAGAATACAATGAGGTAAAATCAACAACAACCACCATGACAAAAACTTATAGAGGAGTCCAAAGAGCTTTTGTTTACGTGGGTTATATCTATTCATGTTAACCATATTAGGAAAAATTATTAAAATATTTATTTATTTAGAAACTAAAATAATAAACCCATAGTATATGTAAATTTAAATAATATTTTAATTAAAATAACTATATTTTCCAAAACCAAAAGCTATATTGAGAAGAGTGCCATTATTTTACATTTTTGCAAATTTTTCTCATGTCTGACTTGATAGAAGGAAACTGGATTCTCACATCCACTTCTCTATTCACTTGTGAGATGTTGTTTTGATAGAAGTATATGAAAAAAAATCCAGCCTCACACTGATATATAGTTGGGAAAGGGAGAAATATTTTAATAGACTTTTCAGATCATTGTGAACATTCTTCTATCAAAGAACACCAAAACTCAACCAGTGGTTGTTTCTTACAGTTTAAGTGTAGTGAGGAATGTGATGTTGTGTCAGTGAACTCCCTCTACTAGGTACCATTGCATCCCCTTGGACTCTTTTGTCATTTGAATGAATCTTTTACCCATTCATGGTTTGGTGACCTCGTGTATTGGTCATTTGGAAAATATTGGTGCCCTGACTTATGCAGAGATTTCACATGTTGACACATTTTATTCTACAACATCACAAAATCACATTTGTTAATACTACACCCATCTCACTGGGTAAATCCTTTAACTAATGCAAAGCTGTTAAGCTCACAGTAATGCATAAAAGCATTTCAAAATTCTATTTTTTTCTTGAAAGCTCAAATTTTATCATTGGCAAAAACTACAGTCAGTTGTTTTCCTTCAAGTAACAGGCTCACTTCATTCATCTATGAGAAAATGTCTGCCAAAAACCCAAGCCTGAATAACATTAGTTAGTCATTCTTTCAAGTAAATATGATGCTCTGTGAAATATCAGCCAGTTCAGTTCACAACTCAAAACAATCACAGGAGCACTTTGCTTTGAGTCAACTGTTGCCCTTTGGTTTCCAGCACAAGTGCCTCAAGCTTTAAAATATGGAGACCCAAGGGCCAATATTTAATAAGTTCATTTTTACTGCTTCACTAAGAACATTCTTTAGTGAAGCTGACATTCTTTTCAAATGCAAGTGTGTGGCAGTGAAGAACCCAGTGACGACTGGTCCAGTTGGTGGCACTGTCTCATTTGTGCTCAGGCACCTGCTGTTTGACCCACCACTGCTTTTGCATCACCAGTGCCAGTGGAAAATCTAAGAACATTTTAGTAGTATTGGGAAAATAGTTTTGACCTTGAGGATCCCCTAAAAGGGTCTTGGGCACCTCGAAGGGTCCTTGATCTCACTATGAGAACCGCTGCACAAGGCTATGCATAGCATCTGCTGGAGTCACCTTTCAATCGGGACTTTTGATGGCTTCCTATCACCTATAGAATTGGAGCTGGCCTCAGCCCATCAGCCCAGGACACAGGGCTCCAGCCCAATGGGCTTCTTGCCATTTTCCAAATGTGTCCTTCCATGCCCTTGCCCATGCTCTCCCCTCCACCAGAAATGCCTCATCACCAACACTGGCCATTGAAATATTACTTATCCTCAAAGGCTGGGTCAAGCACTGCCTCTTCTAGGAAGCCTTCCAAGGTTTTTAAGTGAAAACAATTTCCTCTGAGCTTCCTGAGCCCATTCTAGAAACATCTCTAGCACTTAGCAAGCTGGGTATTGTATTAGAAGGAGGTGTTTCCTCATCTGTGAGAGCCTCAAGAACATGCACCAAGGCTATCCTCTCCATTTCTCCACTGTGCAGCCTTGTTCATCGCTGGGGTGGGGAATGGGTTGAATTTTCCTGGATTGCCCAGAATGTAAAATTCAAAAATGCTGTATGGTTGTAGCTGTGAATGCTCAAAGGCCATGGAGCATATTCTGACTTTTGTGAGTCTCCAAGGAACATCACCATTGGTATTGAAATTTGTGCATGCTTCCTAAAAATCATCTTATTTCTGATGTAGGGAAAGGGAGCTACATTTCTGGACTACTCCAATCCCAGGAACCTCAGCTACCAGGGCTGGAAGGACACTTCAGAGGGAGAAGCCCACTGCCACTAGGCTTTACTAAAAGTGCTATGTTTCTTGCCCCCACCCCCACCCCCACCAAGCTGCAGATGATGCAGTTCATGGCCCTGCAGGAAGGCTGGGTGCAGTACCTGGGAGCCAACAGCCAGGAAGTGGTACCACAGGTTTCACCTGAGGCTCAGACACTTTCCTCCTGGTTTCCCCCACTGGCCTACAATTCAAACAGGCTCACACCAATGGCTCCCATAGATGGCCCCACACTCTGCCCCACATGCCTAGCCCAACCTGTACTGGAAGGCTTTAATTCATTTACGACTCATTTTGGAGCCTTGCAGAATGACAGTTGATGCCTGTGGAGATATACTTATTTATTTCAAATACCAATTTAATTTTGATGCTTCTGGCCTCAAATAGTTGTTTGCCGATTTCTAGGAATTGCTCTCAATTTAGCAGTTGCCAGTTCACAGCATTGCGTGCCAGCCCTTTGCCACCTACTGTGCTCTAACTTCTCGCTCCTCAATGATCATGTTGGCTGGCAAGGGCATGGAGAAGGGAAGGGAGGGAGGGGTGCTTCTCCAAAGGACCTACACAGGCTGGAGTGTGGTTTAGTTGGAGGAGAGGACCTGGGCCATAGAGATTGAGAGACCCTGAGGCAGGGCCCAGAGAATATATAGGGCAAGACACAGAGATAGGTGAGAATAATCAACCTCTCATTGTGAGTTGGTGCCAGGATGGGGTAGTCAGATAAACAATTGGCGTCTTGGGTTATATCAAGAGTATGCTGCTCTCTTCTGCAGTTAAGTGTGGAAGCCATGACTTTGCAGCCAGATTGTCTGAATTAGACTTTTGACTCTACCACTTACTGTCTCTGTGACTTTGGACAAGTTGCTTAACCCCTCTGAGACTCAGCTTGTCTTTGTCCTATTTTCAGTGAGTGCAATAATAGAAACTATTTCAAAATGCCATTAGGAGGATTCAATGAGCTATTAGATGTCAAGTGTTTGGCAATAGCATCTGGTGTGTACAGCGCCCCCTGCTCTGCCCTGGTCAGTCCTGGGCCCTACATTCTGAAGGGCCCTGACAAACTGGAGCATATCTGAAGGATGGAGGGCTGGGGTAGGGGAGCAAAAGAACTGCCACTTGCCTGGTGGAAGAGAGGGTTTCTCCTGATGTGGCTGGCAGGTTCCCTGAGGTGGGACACTGTTAGGACTGGGGTGGGCATGGCCAAAGTGACTGAGATGCAGGTTCTAGTGTACTAGAGGAAAGAAGACATCTCAAGAAGGCAGAGGTACACTAGTATCAGTTGCTTCAGGAGGGAAGGAGATTGAAGTTCCTTTAGGTGGTGGCATACCGGGAGAGATGGATGGCTATGGATCAGGAGTGTTACAGGAGCAGGGAGCATCACGTGGGAGCCAGGCCCAGGCTTTTGGGGTGTCTGGAGTGTAACTTTGTTCTGCTCCTACCCTAGGCTACAAACTCCAAAGGCCTTCTGCTCTGGCTTGGCTTACTGGAGGGGTATGGGCCATTCCTAGAGATCCATGAGTCCCAGGCCATCTGAAGGCACCCTTGTTGGACTTGTAGAAGGGATACTGCGAAGGTGTTCATGCCCAGTGCCATGACAGTTAGGATCTCTCACCCAGCTGATCAACAGCCATACCAAGAACGATAGCTTCAGTGGCCTCTTGGGCAGCCATGGGCATCTGAGCTGGAGGAAGCGCCTAAGATCCTTACTCTAGCCCTCTCCATGTCCAGCTGAGGGGCTTAGGGCCCGTGGGAAGCAAGGCCTCCTGGGTACCATGCCAAGATGTGGGAATAGAGTCACCACCCCCAAAGCCCAGCCTTACCCTGTTCCCAGGGACCCCATGGGCCCATTCCCTTTGCACATGCCCATGTCATATTTGGGGCTAGCCTTGAGCTTGGATAAGCTCCTAGGCTTATCCAAGAAATAGGAGCCTAGGGACTGGGGACAAGTCCCTACTGTCCTCCAATCCATGCCTCACTTTCCAGGAGACCTCGAGGCCAGGCAGCCTCCTCCTCTCATCAGGCCTCAGCCACTTTAGCTCTGAAAGGAGAAGGTGGCAGTTGGTCTTGTCAAAGGCTTTTCTGCCCTGAGAGCCAGACTTTTGGGAAGTCAATGATCCATCAGTGGTGATGGATGTAGTGAGATGAATGGTAGATCCAAAAACGATATGTCCATGCCTTATCCCCCAGAACCTGTGAAAGGGTTTGGAAAAAGAGTCCTTATTTGGACCTTATTTGGAAAAAGAGTCTTTGCAGATATAATGATAAAGATACTGAGGTGAGATCATCCTGGATTATTCAGGTGGGCCCTAATTCCAATGACAAGTGTCCTCATAAGAGAAGAGAAATAACAGAACAGAGAAGATGTGAAGATGAAGGCAGATGCAGCCGCAAGCCAAGGAATGCCAAGGATGCTGGCAACCACCCAAAGCTGGAAGAGGCAATGAAATATTCTCCCCTAGAACCTTCTGAGAGAGTGCAACCCTGCCAACACCTGAATTGAGCAGACTTCTGGCCTCCAGAACTGTGAGATAATACATTTCTGTTATTTTAAGTCATTCAGTTTGTATTAACTTGTTACAGCAGCCTCAAGAAGCTCATACAGTGGACCATGCTGCTCCCAAGACACTGAGCCCATGAACCATCCAAGGGCCTAGAGTCTAGACCCTGCCAGGTGGCATCCAAGGAAATCCTGGTGACTCATGCAAGGCTGAGGCAGTACAACTGGCTCTGTCCCCTGTCAGGCCTGCTCAACGAGGCTTTAGACTCAACCACTTTGGAAAGTGAGGTTGTCAAATAAAGCCTATGGATTGACAAAACTTAGATTAATTAAAACAAACCTGCCCAGCTGCAGAGCAGGCACCAAAACACTCATCAGGTGCAGAGCACTAGGATCCACACGCCTGAGCTGCCCCATCCCTTTCTCCTTGATTTGGTGGGGGTGAGGAGTTGTAATTTGTATTTAAGGAAAGGTAATTCATCAGGATTATGAGTAGTAACTTCCCTCCGTTTCCACTCTGCCTGGTTCAGTGGTTGCTGGGAGATGGCCAGCCGAGTCAGAAAAGCAAGAATTGTGTAGCCATCTTGAGTCCCCAGGAGCAGAAAGTGACCTGGCCCAGGACTATCCCCTGTTGGGAATGCTAAACCTCAGATCCTCTTGAATCCTCTGCCAGGTCTGGGCTGGTGGGGTGGGGGTCGTTGATGAGGCTGCTGCCTATGGTTCCTTCTGACTTGGGCTCTTTGGGCCTTAGCTCCTGCTTCTTGAGATCAAAGTTGGATGGTGCACACTGGGTGAGCACTCTGTAAGCCAGGCCACTTTGGACAGGGGAGTGTTCTTGGCCTGGAGGGACAGTACTGAGAGGGGTGCAGAAGAAGGCTGAGTGCCCTCCTGGACCTTTGTCTGGGAGCAAGGTGACTCTGTCCTGAGAGAGGATATTCCAGCGTCCAGGGAGGTTTGATTTGGGTGCAGAATCCTTGATACCAGCCCACCTTCCAGGAAGTCACCAGTGACAGTAGCAGGACAAAGGCTAGGTTAGGTGCCACACCAGCTCATTGATGATGGTTCATGCTCACACCTCTTGCCTGGCACCTCTGCCTCCTGACTCTTGCTTTGCTGGGCCATGGTCCCTGCCCAAGGCAAAGTAGTAGCAGATGTATGCTATCCAGGGACCCCTGCCTAGCCCTACTGGTGTCCTCTTTGCCTGAAAGCAGCTACACGCGGTGTGGCAGGAAGTACCCAGCAGCTGAGACCAGACCTTGACTGTGAGAGCCACACCCATGGCCATGGTGTCCTCCATAGGCCACTGATGTCCCTTAGGAGGGTGGGAGAGAAACTGTGCCAGGGGAGGCCACCAGCAGAAGGTAGCAAGCCGGAGCTGCTAAACAGCCAAGGGCCACTGGGCTGTCTTCATACCAGCTCGGTTCTGAAAACAACAGCCCTAATCCATGCTGGTCCAGTAACATCAGTGACTTGGATTCAAAAGACATTGGCATTTGGTGCTGTATCTTGGAGAGCCAGAGAAGTCAAAATCACAGAAGTTGGCCTTGAACTTCAGGGTGAGGTCTTACCACCTCTTCTCATACACTTTTGAAGTTCTGTCTATATTAGTCACAGCTCCTCAACTGCTCTTTGCTCCTAAGCCTTCAGAGGCTCCTGCAGAGGCAGAGATGGCAGAAGGGTATGTGTGGGGAGGTTATTATTTGTGCTAAAGGAATAATGTCCAGCACAGTATCGCCTTGAGTGATGCTCAGGTGAAAATCATGTTTTCACTAGATTTACCAGTTCCTTTTGCATTGTCTAGACACGTTCTGGCAAGTGTCTTCATTTACCCATGGATGGAGGGAAAAGGAGAACAAAACTGCCTTTCTGAACTCTCAGACCCACTTCCCTTGGCCTTCTTGGGATGCTCAGGCCTTCCATGTGTCTGTTCCCAGGAGAGCTAACAGGTTGCCTAGAAAATGAACTAGGGTGTTGAGCTGCCAGGCCATACCGATCTCTCGGGGGGGAGGGGCAGTCCTCTCCTGAAGCTGCTGGCAATCTGGGCTCCTCACCTTCCATGGGGCCTGCTGGTAGAGTGGGCCTGCCAGCACAGAGATGCTTTCCCCAGGCCCCGCACTAAAGAGCAGGGCCTGAGTATAAGGATTAAGAGGGGACTCCAGCTGCCACTTCCCTTGAAGATAAGGCCACAGTTTTCTGCCTTGTATGCGATTGCTCTTCTCTCAACCCTCTAAATATCTTTGTCATATAGTGAGACCCTGGGGTTCAAAATGAGCTCTGAAAGAAGTCTTTGTCTACTAGTTTGAGACTTTTATGAATTTAAAGTGGTAACAAGCTTCCCTCCACCAGCCCAAACACTGGGGCAGGAAGGTGAGGTGTGCAGACCTGAGTAAGGCACTGGCGGGAAGGGTGGTGGGCACAGTCTGCAGATGTCAGAGCAGGAGCAGGCAGAGCAACAAGACTTTGGGCGTCAAGAGTCAGGATTGAGGCATGGCTGGGGTCAGGTGAGGGGAGCCCTCCACAGCTCCCTATGTCCCATGGAAGCCAGAGGAGCCCTGTTCGGACATCTTTAAACATTGACCTACAGAAGAGTCCCTTTGGCATAAGCAGTGTTCCACTGTAAAGCTTTTTATGAACTCTCATCTGCCTCTGCTGTTGTCAGACAGGACACAGAAGCCCAAGGAGGGGAAGGACCTCATGGTGGTAGCAGAGCGGGGGTTGGAACCCAGCCCTTCGTATCATAGGGTGTGGACTGCACCAGCTGTGTGGGAATAGGCTTGGGTCCACGTTGGGTGGGGAGGGGCTGGGTGCAGACTGGGATCACAGTCCACAGACATGGGTTCTCCAAGAGTGTGCACATTTCCCATGCATGGTGGTTGCTGCCAAGTGCCAGCCCAGCCTTGGCCAACACATGTGGCTCACTGTACACTGCACTAGTCAGAGTTCTCCAGAGAAACAGAACCAATAGAAAGAGAGAGAAAAGTGATGGAGGGAGCGTGAGAGAGAGAGAGAGATTGATTGATTGTAAGGAATTGTCTCATTCAACTATGGGACTGACAAGTTCAAGCAGGTAGGCAGGTAGGCAGACTGGAGACTGAGGTTAGAGTTAATGCTGCAGTGTTGGATCCAAAAGCTGGAAACTCAGGAAGAGTGTCCATGTTGCAGCCTGAGGGCAGAATTCTTTCTTCTTCTGGGGACCTCAGTCTTTATTCTTAAAGCCTTCAACTGATTGGATGAGGCCCACCCACATTTTGAGAGGTAGTCTGCCTTACTCACACTCTACTGATTTAAATGTTAATCACAGCAAAACAATCCCTTTACTACAATATCTAGACTAGTGTTTGGCCAAACAACATAGGCTATCCAAGTTGACACATAATATTTACCATTGCATCCACTGTTCCTCCTGCAGCATCCAGGGAGGCAACTGTTGGCTTTGAACCAGGAGAGAAAGGGTAGGTTGCCATGCAGAGAGGGATGAGGAGTGGAAGGCCACCTGGTAGGGTGTGGCCCAGGAGTTTGTGAGGCTCCACAAGATGGTGGGCTACTATGGGAAGAGGAAGAGGAAGCAGGTGGTCCTGTGTCCAGGCAACAGGTTCTATCAGAAGTGGCTCCTGCTGAAGTTCTCAGTGAGGAAGCTGAACTGTGGGGCTGCCCAAGGAGCCAAGACTCTTCCTGGAGGCTGGGGGGCCTGTGGAGTATTCTGACAGGAGGTGATTGGTCCACACTTAGTTTGGAGGGAATTTACTGAGAGCCATTCAGGGGACCTACAGGCAAGGGCCTGGAGCCACTGGCGACCCTGGGTATGGGTTACAAATCAGAGACAAAGTGGACAGGGCCCTCAAAGCAGCTTATACAGGATCTCTAAGCCTGCTTGGGCATCAGGGGCCCTGGGACTGCTGAATAAAATATAGACTCCCAGGCAGGGCTGGGGGAGGAGAGGAGCATAGCCAGCTGCATATATTTTTTTTAATTTCAGCATATTATGGGGGTACAAATTTTAAGGTTTCAAATAATGCCCTTGCCCCCCTCCTCCCACAAGTCTGAGCTTCAAGCGTGACCATCCCCCAGATGGTGCACATCTCACTCATTATGTATGTATATACCTGCCCCCCACCCACCCACCCAATACCCAATTAATGTAGTTCCTATGTGTCCACTTAGGTGCTGTTCAGTTAATACCAGTTTGCTGGGGAGTATATTTGGTGCTTGTTTTTCCATTCTTGAGATACTTCACTTAGTACAATGGGTTCCAGCTGTATCCAGCAGTATACGAGAGGTGCTATATCACCATTGTTTCTTAAAGGCAAATAGTACTCCATGGTATACATATACCACATTTTG
>CAUYPO010126283.1:0-16147 GCA_963574435.1 Cheirogaleus major | reverse complement strand
TGTTCTGTGCTATCAGCAGAGCATCACAGATGACCCCTTCCTTCTCTTGCAAGTTCAGGTCCACAGCCCAGCTTCTGGAGAAGATCAAAATTCCCTGGGAGAAGGGACGCATTTGCCTATTTATTAACTCCTCCAGCCCTTTATGCTCTGAGGAGAGCTCCGTCCAGAGGGATTCTGGAGTATGTCTCAAATAATCCGATGCCACTAGATGTGGAAAAAATAGAAAACAGTTCAAAAACGTGTTTGCACTATTTTGTATGAATCACATCTTACATTTAAAAGCAACAGTAAAGCCCCCCCCCCCATATAATCGTGCAATTTAGGAGAAATTCCCTCTGGTGCACCGCTATTTAATAGACACCCTACAAATGTGGTAAACTGAATGATGTTGCCCTTCTACGTATCTCATGGAGAGGAGAGCGTGTCAACTAGAATGGAATTTACTGAGCCTGAGAAAGCGAAAACCATGTATGTATTGGATTATGCATGTACCTCATATTCTTATTGTGGAATGTTAAAAAACCATTCTGATAATCTAATAACTACAAAGATCTCAGGTAAGTAAGAAAACTATTTGGTTGAAAATGGGCCTAAGGCAGACATAGTATATTAATTATCAGGCTCATGATAAATGTCTAGAGATTATACGATATTTGCATATTATGTTCTACTGTTAGATCACACATTTAATATTTTCAATGTGTGAAGTTATTCAAGTCATTTTCCTCATCTAGAAATCTAGGTTTCCTTTTCTAAGTACAAACTCCTGGATAGAACCTTGCTAAAAAAATATCTGGATAGCAAGGAAACAGGTTACCTAACACTGTCCATGGTCTTGAATGATTATTTTGTACTTCCTCTGAGCCACTGGTGACTCATTCCCTCTAGTCCCTATGAGAGAAATTACTTGTGGTTTCTCTGTGTTTTATATTCTACCAGGTGAATATCTTTATTCTCATTACAGATATGAGTCCTCCATCTCTGAAAAGCTGACCAGTAGTAGTCAATTATTCCACATGCCCCCTTGTTTGCCTGCACTTATACTAGATGAGTGATTTCCAAACCCAGCAGAGCATCAGAAGAATTTGAGAAGCTTGCTCAAATGCACATGGCTAGACCTCATCCCTGGAAATTACACCTTTATAAGTTCTTGGTAGGGACCTGGACATCTACATGTTTAACGACCTCCCTACAGTATTTCTGATAATCAGAGAGACTTGGCAACCACTAAGCTAGATGACTTCTAAGGGTACCTGAAACTCAACCCAAAGAGGCTTGTGGCACTGTCACTTTATACACTTGGATTTGCAGAACACAGTCTTTCACGGATTTGCTTTTAACCAACTGTATTAAATCATCTCCCTTTCTCCTAATGTGAAAAGTGGCAGTTAGTACCTGGGAACAAATGTCGTTGGAGATCTGCTTTATGTTCCAGACCCTTCTTAGAATACACCGGTCTGCAAAGTGGAGGCCTGTGGGACAGGCTCAGCTGAGATTCAAAAGCCTCAGCCAACTCTGAAAGTAACTCTGAAAGAAAGAACAGTTTACCCTGTAGGATTTCATCCTTCACCACTAGAATAGGACATTGAAAGCTGTGCCTAAATTTCACTTCACAGGGTACAAATGCAGGTCCCAAAGTCAGACACTTCACCCTTCCTTGACCCAATAATGTCAAGCTTCCCAAAGATGCACCATTACAAAGCCCTTCTTTTGAATCTTGAATGGAGTTTTCCTATTCAATATAATACTCCATCTTCCATGTTTGAATAGCTCTTTCCTGGAATTATAGTGACACTTAAAGCACTCTCTTTTTAAATTCTAATCATCATGTATTTTATATTCCTGCTCATGTACCTCCACTAACCCCAACCAAACAAACCTCACCCAACACTGGCTCTTATCTTCCAGAGTTGATCTCATTCTAAACTGAGGTACAAGGTAATTGTTACTATGAGGGTCTAGTAAATTCCAATTAGAGGATTTTAATAAAGGAATCCATTTCCAAATTTCCCTTTCCTAATTCTTTTGTGGGTAATCAAAATTCACAAAATATCTGATTTTGACTTTTTCTCACCTAAAAAAACTTTCCCATATATGAAAAGCATAGAGATTTAAAGAAAGTAAATTTCAGTGTGTGTGAGGAACTCAGAGTCACAGAGAATGTAGGAAGACATGGAGATGCTGAGGAGGCAGGAGGACAGGGAGGGAGGCGCTTCCCCCTTACCTGGCTCGGGATCTATCATCATGCCTACCCACTCCTCCGCTGTCAGGCGGTGGATTTGCATGTCCTTCACCATCCATGATTTGGGATTGCCTGAGAACACTGCACAGCAGAATGGCTCCACTTTAATCACACAGAGATAACTATACAACTCTTCATCCTTGAACACATCTATGATTTTTGTTTTGCACTGAAGACTTGGTTTGGAAGAGCAAAAGTGAACAACGGGCAACTTGGAAATTGCTGCTGTTATTACACTTTCCAAAGAGTTTCGGTCAACATTTTCTTTTTTACATCCCTGGACTTCTCTACTCTTATCATGCACTCCAAGAAAAAGATAGCCTCCCTTGCTGTTCGAAAATGCTGAGACATACTCTGGAATTATCTCTTGTACATACTTTTGGATGTTTTTTGTATCAAACTGTTTAAACTCTGTGGATTGAGACTCAGGAAATGGCAGGATTTCACCACAGTTAAGCCTGTTCATTTGGAAAACTTCATATGCAGGATTTGATTCAGAGGTGCTCCGATAGTCAGCTTTGGGAATTTTACTAGGGGGAGATCCTTCATTAATCAGACTATATTTTGCATCTTTTGTCTTGGTCTTCAGGAAATGGAATGCCTCTCTTGAACCCATGGTACGTGAAGAGGTGCCAGATCTACGGTATAGTGAGGAACTCTGACTGCAAATGCGAGGCCTCACAGAACTGTCTTCAGGGTCACTGCTCCAAGACTTAACAAAAATGTAAAAATGCTTCCCTTGTTGCTCGAACTCAAAGAAAGCCTGCAGATCTAGAGACTCAATAAGGTCTCTCAAAGACTGTTCCAAATCATGTCCCAGCTCCACAGGATGCTCATTGTTCTTTGCCATTTCCATCCGAATCACTCCTCCTCCTGAGTTTAATAAAGCACACACAGCCTGTGTAAATCTTGCCTTCTCTTGTTTCTGAGTTGTATTCAGCTTTCTTCTGTTTCCTTCTCCAAGAGACACTTCTCCTACATTGATGACCAAGTCTGGGTGAGATGGTTCCACCACCGGGTGGCAGTTATTTGTCTCCATGTTGATCCTACGGATGAAACTATTAGAACATTTGTTTCACTTTGAGTAAGAAATTAATTGTTCCATGCATGCAGTTCATTTATTAGAAAATCTTTAATGTGTGTCAAATATGTGCTGGGAGAAGGCAATGGTCTAGTGAGCAAGACAGGAAATAGGCCCTTCCCTTTAGGAGCTGACTGTCTGGCGAGAAATGGGGCTGTGAAATCAGCATTTATCATCACATGTGATATGAACTATAAGAGAGGAAACACATTAAAGGAGTATCTGAATTAATCTGGAGACAATAGTTCAATAAAACTTCCAGGAGGGAGGAACATTTAAGCCAGGACCTATAGGATGCTCTGGAGTTGGGCAGATGAAGTCATCAGCACTGAAGCACATGAGTGGTGGGATCACCTGAGGGGGATGTGCACCATGGCATGAAAATACCTCTGTTTAGGACAAATTTTCAATGAATATTAACAAAGGGAATGAGTAAAAGGAGAAAACATCAAAAAGGAGACTGCGGAGAGGACTGAGCATGAAAAACAAAAGAGGTAGGAGAAAAACCAAGGGAATATGGGATTAAGGAAGCCCAAACAAGGTACCTGCTGAACTTTTACATTATCAAGCTGACAGATGCAACTAGGTGATGACTAGAAAGTGTTATTAGGTTTAGCAAAATTGAGATAATTGGTGCGTTTCAAAAATGCTCTTCAGACAACTGGGGAGTAGGAGATAGGAGGCAACATACAAGGGGACAAGGTCTAAGACACTAGAGTCAACGAAAATAGCTTGAATTCCAGTTGTCATTTAATAGTGTTATGCCATTAGCCTAAATGTTTCCTCTTTTTAACTCTTTTTCCTTATCTATAAGACATGGTACATGTACCTTTTTTTTTTTCATGCTTTTTTTTTTTTTGAGACGGAGTCTTGCTCTGTCGCCCGGGCTAGAGTGCCGTGGCATCAGCCTACGTCACAGCAACCTCAAGCTCCTGGGCTCAAGCGATCCTTCTGTCTCAGCCTCCCAAGTAGCTGAGACTATAGGCTGTGCCACCATGCCCAGCTAATTTTTTGTATTTTGAGCTGTTCGGCTAATTTCTTTCTATTTATAGTAGAGATGGGGTCTCGCTCTTGCTCAGGCTGGTCTCGAACTCCTGAGCTCAAGCAATCCACCTGCCTCGGCCTCCCAAAGTGCTAGGATTACAGGTGTGAGCCACTGCACCCGGCCTACATGTACCTTTTTAAAAATTCCAGAATATTACCAGAGTAGGAACGTTTAGGTTACGTATATTGTATTTGCACCGCCCGAGCTAGAGCCGCAAGTGTGTCCATCCCCCAGACAGTGCACTGCACCCATTAGGTGTGAATTTACTCATCCCTTCCTCCCCTTTCCCACCTGCCCGACACCCGATGAATGTATATATGCACTTCTATATGTGGTGCATCTACCTTAATATGACTGTTATTATGGGGATTAATTAAGATAATTCACACTAAGCATTTAATGCTATGCTTTGGTACACAGGTATTCAGTAAAGGAACCTGTATTATTGTAATCATTTTGCAATGTGTTCATTTTGCAATGAATGGGAGGTAAGGAAATAACATTATTGAGTCTGTACAACTTGTTGATCGATCAAGCTAAGAAAGAGGAGAGGTAGGTATGGAGCTGCAGGAAGAGAAGAAATTGAAGAATTTTTTTGAGCTGGGAAAGGCTTGAAAATATTTAACATGAATGGGAAGGATCCAGCAGGGAAGTGAAAATTTGAAGATTTAGAAGGAAGGTGGGATGATTGAAATACTGAAGGCCCTGAAAAGAGAGGCAGAGAAGGAATGTGATCCAGAATGTGGAAGAAAATCAGGAGGAGGGGAAAAGAAATTGGCATGGGTGAAGGTAGGTTTGTCAGTTTGGTGGGAGGAAGTTGAAGTTGACTAAGCTTCCTCTGATGCCTTCTCTTTTCCCTTTGAGGTAGGAAATAAAGCCATCCTGAGACAGAGGCAGTTGGTGCAAAGGCAGAAGGACAAAAACACTTTAATAGAGTAGAGAAAGTTTAAAACACACATTATAACGAACAAGATAGATTTTTGATATGGGAAACAAAAGACTGACATACAAGAGAAGATTAATACAGCAGATAAAATGAGTAAAACTCCCCTCATATATAAACATAGATAAATTTACAAAGCATAATGATGAGCAAAAACCCCAAGTGTTGAGTGATACCACCATGATGGCAGAATAGAAGGCAACTTGCTCATATCCCCCATGACAACAAGAATTCTGTACCATGCACAGTCAAAAATATCTCTGGAGGAGACTCAGGATTCAGGTAGGAGTTCTTGAAACCCCAGTGGAGCCCAAGTCCTAGGAAGGTCATTTTGAGAATCCAGACTGACACTCACTTGTCTGATCTGCCCTGCCAAGCTATCTTCTGGGTTCAAGCCCGAAACTGGTCCAGTCTCCCAAAGAGCTTGGCTATAGCACAATTTTCCCTTAAGCCTGCAACCAAAACCATCTGCCAAGGGGTCCAGTAGGAATCATACACACTAGTGCCTTGGCAGAAAAGCTTGTTTGCCCACTGATAGTGGCTTTGGCAGTGAACCTGAAAGTTGCCTGGTGGCACTGTTCCAGCCTTCCTCAGCTGAGGTCCCACTTGAGAGCTGCTTCCACAAGGACCCAGAGGGAGACTCGCCCATATCTCTCAGCCCAAGAGTCTGAGCCTCCATGATGGGCTCACCAACCTACATCCCACAGCAAATGGTGAGGGGGCCTAGTCTCAGCTTCTAGACCCTCCTGTTGCAGCTGAAGAACTACTCCACATGTTCAGGGACCTACAGGGTGATACACACCTGTCTGAGAGAGTGACATGGGCCCACCAGCCTCCTTCCCAGAGCACATCATGAAGGGGCCGAATCTCAACTCTAGCCTCTCTTGCTGCAGTTGCAGACATAGCCTGCCTTTGCATAGATCTGCTGGGAGGCATGCTGATTTGGGCCATTGGGCCAGTCTTCTAGATGCAGATCCCTGGCCAGCATTCTTACACAGACCCAGAACCCTCCTTGGGTCTTCCCTGGGTCCAGATGTGGCCAGAAAGCCACATCAACCTCTGAGTCCTCTTGAGGCTCATGGTAAACCTGGGCTTACAGTGTCCTCTAGGGCTGAGATGGCTGTAGTGGCCATAGGCTGAGGGGACATGAGAATTGGCTTAGAATCCCTGAAAGGCACTCTGAAGAAGGACTGGCACAAAACAAATCAGACTGCAAAGACTAAAATAAATACCTAATCCCTCAAGGCACAGACTGGTAGCAATAAATTGCCTCAGCACTTGCACAAGCATCAAGAACATTCAGGGAAATATGACCTCACCAAACAGATAATATAAGGCACCAGAAACCAACCCTAAAGTTATAAAGATGTGTGATCTCTCAGACATAGAATTCAAAATAGCTGTTTTAAGGAAGATTAACAAACTTCAATAAAACATAGAACACGAACTCAGAAATTTATCAGAGAAGTTTAACAGAGATTGAAATAATTATTTAAATTCAAACAATTCTGGAGCTGAAAAATATGATGAACATAATGAAAAATGCAACAGAGAGCACTGACAGCAGAATTGATCAAACAAAAGAAAGAACCAGTGAGCTCGAACACAGACTATTTAAAACACACAGAGAAGAAAACAGTAAAAAGAATGAAAAGGAATGAACAAAGCGTATGTGAACTATGGTACAACATCAAAAGAGCAAATATTGGGGTAATCAGAGTTAAAGAGGGAACTGAGAAAGACAAAGGGGTAGAAAGTTTATTCAAAGAAATAATATCAGAAAATGTCCCAAAGCTGGAGAAGGATATGAATATCCAGGTACAGGAAGAGCAAAAGCCACCAATCAGATTCAACCCAAATAAGAACACCCTAAGACATATTTTAATCAAACTCACAAAGGTGAAAGACAAAGAGGATCCTGAAAGCAGTGAGAGAAAGAAGCAAATAATGTATTAGGGAGCTCCAAAATGCTTGGCAGTAGACTTCTCAACAGAAGCTCAAGGGAAAAAATGCCAACCAAGACTATTGTACCCATCAAAGTTATCTTTCAAAAAAAGGAAGAAGAGATAAAGAATTTCCCAACAATTAAAGCTGAGGGAATTTATTGCTACCAGATATGTCCCATAAGAGATGCTTAAAGGAGGTCTTCAAACCAAAAGAACAGGACACAAATGCACTTGTTATACCAATATTGTAATTGTGGTATGTAAATCATTTCTATCTTTTGCAACAAGACTAAAAGACAAAACTATTAGAGATGATAATAACTATAACAGTTAAGAGATAGGTAACATAAAAACTGTAAACTGTGACATCAAAAATTCAAAATGTTGGGGGAGAAGGGAGTTAATGTGTACAGAGTTTTAAAAAATTTGTTTCCTTTTCATTTTTTGTAATTAAAGTTAAGTTGGTATCAGTTTTAAACACTTGTTATAACTAGAGGATGTTTTTGTTTACCTCATGGTAACCACAAACCAAAAATCTATACTAAATACAATAAAAATAAAAAGCAAGGAATTAAAACATACTACCAGAGATAATCACTTAACCACAAAGGAAGACAGTAAGAAAGGAAGAGAATAATTACACAACAAATGTAAGAAAATGGCAGTCGTAAGTCCTTCCCTATCAATAATAACACTGAATGTAAATGGACCAAGTTCTCCAATTAAAAGACATAGAGTGGCTGAATGTAATAAAACACCAGACCCAACTTTATGCTGCCTACAAGAAACTCACATCTTCTATAAAGACACACAAAGACTTAAAATGAAATGATAAAGATATTCCACGCAAATGGAAACCAAAAAAGAGGAGGAGTAGGTATGTTTACAAAGGAATAAACTCTAGTATTTGATAGTACAAGAGGGAAGTTATAGTTAACAATAATGTATTGTGTATATTTCAAAAGAGCTAGAAGAGAAGAACTGCAATATTCCCAACACAAAGAAAAGATAAATATTTCACGTGACACATATCCAAATTACCCAGATTTGATTACATACTGTCTACATTTATCAAAATATGTAAAACTATGATATATCAATAAAAAGGCAAGTTTACAGAAATTATATATAATATAATAGCATGTAGATAAAAATTTAAAGACAAAACTACAATAAATATTATTTGTGAATATATATGTGTAGTAAAAGGATAAAACATAGTGAATAAGGATGCACCCTGGTTTCCTAACAGAGGTTACCAATAGTGGTCGAAAGGAATGAGACTGGAGAGTTAAGAAGGTGTTAATTGTATATATAACACTGTAAGTTCAGAGGTGAAAAGACCTGTGCTAAATATGGCAAAATGGCAAACCTAGTAAATGTCAGGGGTGGGTGAGACATGCATTTTTGTTAGTATATTCAATTTACATTTCTGGAATTTTGAATTATTACACAATTTTTAAAAAGCCATCCTCCCCAAAATTAAAAGAATCATGAGAAAAGGATGGGATTTTATCATGGAAGTGATTGAAGTCTGGACTATGCATTCTAAGATAAACAGGACAGAGAGTGAGGGCAGCAGGGATCTAATGGACAGGGACAAAGTAAAAAGGTCAATGGATTCTAGGACTGAATAAGGTAAATAATAAAGAGGCAGAGTAAACTTAGAAATAAAAAATTATGGATAGATAATCAAGATTAAGCGTTTTCTTAAAAGATTAATACAATCAACAAATAGTTGGGAGCATTATTTGAAAATTCACAAAAACAAATAGAATTTAGAATAATCAATAAATTCAAAAACTATTTTGAAGTCATTAGGGATATATACAAACTGTAGAAGTAGACTATCACAGCTTTATTTTTCTTTCCTACAAAAATCTATCCTAAAGGCTTGAAATTGAGATTCTCACTTATTAGTAGATACTAGTACCTCCAAACAGATAAGGTGGATATTTATGCAGGTGACAGAAAGAATGAGATTATGGAACAGTGAGGATATTTGGAAGAAATTTGTTAGATACAAATGAAGGCTGGCACATCTACAATCTTATCCTCTTGCCTAATATGGACCCTTGCAGAGAAATTTATACTTCTCACAACTCTATTCTGCATTCCAAGGTCACTGAAACATCCTTGTCATTTGTAAAATATTTATTTTGATATATGGGGGCTTTAAAGTTAAATATTTTCTCTTTGCCCCATACACTTTAATATTAAAAGAATATATGCTGATATTTATTCATCGATAACAGTATTCAAAATGGCAACCACACCCATCTCCCGCAGGCAGAAAAGGCTCAGGGAACTTTATTTCCATGTCTATACTTAGATTTAAAGGAAAATTATGATCAATGCCACTTGCAGATTCTTTGTAGACATATTTTCCACAAAAATTTGGAACCGTAAATAAAATTGAACTAAGTCAATAAAAAACTGAGAATTCAAAAGAAAAAAATCCAGACACTTACCAAAGAACTGTAGAAACAAAAGCACCTTCTTCTGTTGTGTTTACAGGATAACTTTCTCCAACCTTTAAAGGTATCCAGAATTCCCACCAACACAGTGAATTAGCACTATTTGCTGTTTCCTTCCACCAAAATCAGTCCTGAAGGACCTATATACAAAAACATATATAGAGAGAAAGGCAGCAGAAGTCAGGGATGAAGATTCAGACTTCCTGGGTTCAAATCCTAGCTCTGCCATTTATCAGCTATGTGGTTTGGGGCATTTACTTGACCTCTCTTTACTCTTGACCTCTCTTTACTTAAGCAAAATAGTGATCACAAAAAACCTACCTCACAGGGTTTTAGAGCGAATTAAATGAGGTAATATTTGTAAAGCATTTAAAATGCTACAAGACACAAAGTAAACCTATTGTACTAGAGTTTGCTAGGTAGACATGGAAAGAAATGCCCTAGAATCCAGGGACCCCGGTCTGAGGGTTTGGGGAGTGGAGAGGGGCCTGCGAGGAGCCCCTGGGGGCAATGGATGCTAGTTGGCAAGTGGCCAGCACAAAGGCATGAGGATAATTAGAGGAAGGTGACCTTCTTGCCTCTCACTTCTCTGTGGTAATTGATGGAAACAGTCAGGCCTCCCACGCAGCCGCAGCCGTGTTGTAGGCAGAAACAGGTGTATTGTAGGTAAAGTCAGCACAGCACAAACTCCCCTTCCCAACCCTGGGATAAAGGTTTGAGCGAAACAGGTGGTGACAGCGAGCCTCAGGCAGAAACAAACAGGAAGGGAAATGGGCTGTGACAGAAGTGACCTCTTGGGAAACCAAAATATAGAGCTCTTTGCCCTTCTCCAATAGCACCCTTGCATTTTACAGACCTTGTGCAAGGAAGTCATTTTTTTCATTTCTTCCCTCTTGAAATTACAAACTTCCCCGCAGGGTAATGGCAATTTTAATTCTGCTTTTTAGCTCCTAGATTAAGGACAATAATTTACAGTGACGGATCAGTCACACAATCACCTGCAGAGCTTGTTTCCCAATTCTACAGTTCCCAAAACTCTGGAAGCCCTGCCCTTCGGTGCCCTGGGATCTGTCCAAAGGGCACCGGTGGCCTGCGGGCGTCCCAGGCTGGGCGTCCCGTTCGGCCGCTGCAGAAACCAGGGCGGGCGGGCTGCTCCGGGGCTCGTCCTGCCCACCCCGTAGCGCGGACGCACAGGCCAAGCCCGCCCGCAGTCCGTTCCACTCACCCCACGCCCGCTGCCCAGCCGTCCACACAGCCCGCCTTTCAGGGAATTTGCTGAGCAAACTCGCTGGGCCTCCCGGGAAGGAGAGAAACGCACAGATGTGGCCCCGGGTCGCGGCCGCTCTCCTCTGGTGCCCCCGCCCGGGTCTTCCCCCCGTGGGGGTTCGGGCCAGTGTAGACCCCTGAGGCTGGGGAGAAGCGGGAACTCTGCGGACTGGGAAAAAGGAACTAGGACCCGTCTCTCACCTTCTCGCTCCAGCGCGTCCCAGGTCCCCGTTGCGTTTCCCTTGAGGCGCCGGCGTCCGGTCCTTATATACCAGCGGCTGGCGCCCACGCCGCGGGTGGATGGACCAATCGGAGTGTCTAAAAAAGCCCGGGAAACTTTGCCGCCTTTAGAAAGGAAGCGCCAACCTCGTGACTGCAGTCGGGAGCAGGGGCGGTTCCCAGACACTTTCGCTTCCGGTCTCCTGCCTCCTTCCCGCCTTTCCCGGTCTCCTCGCTCCTCCCCGCCGTCTGTCCGTGGAAATTACAGGAAAAGCAGCAATAAAGGTTATTCAGAAGCTGAGAAGAGCTTCCCCAGGCGCACGCAGCCGTCCTGCTCCTGCGCTCGCGGCGCAGCGGCCCGGGCCCTTCCTCGCGTCCGTCCTCCCTGGCGCCTGCTGTCCCACCTGCCCGGGACCCTGCGGAGGGTCCGGCCGGGCTCCCACCCGAGCGTTCCCCTTCCAGCCCGCTCCAGTCGCCCCAGATCCCACGCTGGGGTTCTGTCCCCACCGCCCCCGACAGTGGGTCTTGGAGACCCAGGCAAGAGTCTGAGCCTCCGCGTTTGTCCCGGATCCCCCGCCAACGCGCTGCAGGTGCGCGGGCCGCCCGCGATCGGTTGGAGGCTGGGCTCTCCCCGGCTGGGCGGCCGAGGCGGGGCTGCTCCGCGCCCGCTGGAGCGGGATTTGGCGGCCACCTTGGGCTGTGCTCGGGTCAACCCTGGTCGCCGTCAGACTGCCTGTGTGCCGAGGAAACCAACCTGCTTTCTGATTGTCTGCCCTGTCACAGATTTTCGCACACTGTCAAGTTTTGTCTGAGTGTTTGGATTCGTAACTCCCCTTGCTTGGCTGCGCCTCGAGGGGCCGGCGTCCGCAGCGTCGCTCCCTGGAGGCCCAGTTCCCGCTGGCGACCAGTAGCCCAAGGGCAGGAGCAGTGATTAATGGGGTTAACTTTGGGTCGACAAGCAGGCTCCCGTGGAAGTGAAAGTGAGAAAATAAAACGTCTTGCAGTACTCCCCCTCAGAGATTACTGCTGACCACTGTTAATGCCTTATTGTATATATCTTTGCAGATCATATGTATATGTATGCATATATATATTCTCTCTATATATATTATCTGTTACATATTCTATGTATATGTAACACTTTTATTAAAATGAGATCATAATGCACATACTGTTTCATAATTTCCTTTTTTTCAATGATCTCCACCTTTCCATTTCAATAAATCTTCATGTCATCCTATTTAAGTTTTTCCACTTTTCTCTGAAATGTTGTTTACAGGTTGTTTGTACAAACCTGTATCTAAACCAAAACCATCTATAAAGCACTGAAAGAAAAGACCATCTAGAATTCAATAAGCATCCAAAAAAAAAAAAAAGTCCTCCCAAATGGAGGCAAAATAATGACCTGTTCAGGCAGAAATCTTAGAGAATTTGTCACCAGGAAGTCTGTCTTACAAAAAATGTTAAAGGAAGTTCTGTTTAGGTTGAAGGAAAAGGATACCAGAATGGAACTCGGATCTACATAAAAGAATGAAGAGCTCTAAAGATAGTAAATATGCAGATAAACATAAAAGATGCTCTTTTGCACTGTTAAAATTTATTTTTAAAATGATCATTTAGGCCAAGTGTGGTGGTTCACACATGTAATCCCAGCACTTTTGGAGGCCGAGGCACAGGGGTCACCTGAGGTCAGGAGTTGGAGACCAGCCTGAGCAACATAGTGAGACCCCAACTCAACAAAAAATAAAATATGTAGCCAGGCATGGTGGTGCACACCTGTAGTCCCAACTACTTGGGAGGATGAGGCGGGAGGGTCTCTTGAGTCCAAGAGTTGGAGGATGCAGTGAGCTAGGATCATGCCGCTGCACTCTAGCCTGGGCAACAGAGTGAGACCCCATCTCAAAAAAAAAAAAAAAAAGATTGTTTATTGTGGTGCTTATATCATGATGTAGAAATAAAAATTGTGATAATTACAGCATAAGGGATAGAAGGAAAAAATAGGCATATATCATTTTAAGGTTCTTTCATTATACATGAAGTCATATAATATTATTTAATTGTGATAAGTTAAAGATGTGTATTGTAATTCCTAAAGCTACCACTAAAATAATTGGAACAAGAATGTATAGATAACAAGCCAACAAAGGAGTTTTTCTTGTGCCTCTTATTTTCTTTCTGTTTTTACAAAAATTTTATTTACCTGGTTTTGCTTTACAAACATACAATTGACTTTGTATGCCTATTTTTCACCAACATTGCTAAACTTTGTAGTTAATTTTCACAATTAAGCTATATATTCTTTTACTCTAAGACTACAATAACATCAAATGTGCATAATGACAGTTTTATTTCTTCTTTTCTAATTTACATAGTTTTTTTCTTATTCCCTTTCTTGTGTGGTTGCATTGGCCAGGACTTCCAGTACAATGTTAAATGAAAGAACTGATACCGAAAGATACAACCTAACAGTACTAAAATCCTGTCTTTGGGGGTCTGTTTCCTGGGATCACTCTAGAGAATAATTTCTATACTAGTCAGGGTCGTGTCAGAAGACCAGTTATTTTGAAGAGAGAGATTTTAAAATAGAGAACTATTCCCTAGGTATATAGACTTTTAAATTTTATAATGGAAAAGGCAGAGAGGTAACACCAAGGTATTATGGAGGTAACTACAGCCAGGAGCCACTACCCCTAGGGCTGGAGGAATAAATGGAAGGGTCTTTGAGGGAACATAAGGCAGCCGCTATGAGTGTTGGGGAAAAAAATTAAGAAAAGATCTGAAAGGTGTTTATGGGAAAGTTTATAAAACTTTATTGAAAGATGACAAATAAATAAATTAAGTCATATACCATGTCCGTGGATTGGAAGATTCAATATATGAAGACATCAATTCTTCTCAAATTGATTGGTAGATCTATTGAGATTCAATTTTAAATCCCAATAGTATTTTCATGGAACTTGACAGACTGATTATAAATTTATATGTAACAGCTAAGACACTTCTAAAAAGGAAAAATAGAGTATGGACAGATATCAAATTTTGTAATCAAGGAATAATAATTGGACAAATAATGCAACAATGGAATAAAATATAGAGCCTATATCAGACTCACTTATTTATGGAAAACCTATGACAGAGTTGGTATTGTAGATCCGTGGGAAAAGGAGAGATTTTTATACATTGTGCTGAGATTATCTCTTGTCCCTGTAGCAATCAAAATTAATTTGCAGCCCTAATCCAAAATCAATTCTGGTAGAATAAAAATATAAATGCTAAAGGCAAAATCAGTAAACTTTTTAAAGATAATAAAGGGAAGTATTTTTTAAAGACAAAATCATGATGTTCCCACTATGTCATGGGTGTTAACCTTTCCCTTAGACATAGGTGGAAAATGATTAAGTTCATGATGATATGACCAGTATATCCAGTACCTGACCAATTATGTAGGAACCTTTCTTAAGTTCAGATTCCATAAGTTAAATAAAATGTATCTTTGCAAGTGAGGTTACTCACTTTGTCTTTTATTTTGTATGAGATCTCTTCCTTTTTCCCATTTCACATTTCCCTGCCTTTTTAAATCCTTTACAAAAATACAGGAGAATTTACTTTTTTATGTACAGAAAAATTTAGTTTGTCATGTACAGTTCTATGAATTGTAACACATGTAAGGAATCATGTAGCCTCCACCACAAATAACAATATAGAATAGTTCCATCATTACAAGAAAAAAAAAAACCCTCATACTTTATACCCCTTTATAGTCAAGCTTCCCCCAGCTCCAATTCCTGCCAAACACTGGTTTGTTCTCTGCCCCCAGTTTTTCCTTTTCCAGAATATCATGTAAATGTAATTAAATGGTATGAAACCTTTTGAGACTGGCTTATTTGCATAACAACTTTGTGTTTCATCCTTGTTGTATGTATCAGCTGTTCATTCTTTTTTATTGCCAAGTGGTATTCCACTGTTTGGATGTACCAGTTTGTTTAACCATTTACCCATTGAAGGAAATTTAGGTTGTTTCCAAGAGTTGTTGATTATGAACAGAACTGCTATAAATATTCATGTATAGGTTTTTGTGTGAACATAAGTTTTCACTTTTGAAGGACAGATAACCTAGTAGTAGGCTTGCTGGGTCACATAGTAAGTGTATGTTTCTTACGAAATAAGAAACCACACAGGTGTTTTCCCGAGTGGCTGTATCATTCTGCACCCTCACAAGCAATGTGTGAGAGTTCCTATCCTTGCCAGCACTTTACATTGTCAGTTATTTTTTTATCTTAGCCACGCTAATATGTGTCATGCTATTCATTGTGGTTTTAATTTGCATTTCACTACTGGCCAATAACGTTGAGCATATTTTCATGTGCTTATTTGCCACTCATATATCTTCTTTTGTAAAATAGCTGTTAAAATCTGTTTCCCACTTTTTCTTTTCGCTGGATTGTTTTGTTTTCTTACTGTTGAGTTTAGAGAGGTCTTTATAGATTCTGAATACATTTATTTCCTTTGTCAGACATGTGATTTGCCAAAACCCGAGAAGGGCTGGGTGCCAGAGACTCAGACCCCTAAGCAATGAGGACTAGATCTTCCCACCAGGAAGCCACCAGAGCAGCAGAAATGCTAACAAGGGGAGAGGGGAGATCTAGAAGCAGTGGTGGAAGAGTGGGACAATGAGTATCACTTGTAGTCTCAAGACCAGCTACAGCAACGAAGGCTGTAGTTCATCTCACTAATCTTTTTCCTGTCAGTTTTTCTCAAGAGCAGTGGCCCCACCAGAATGCTAAAGAAGCTGCACTTAAGCTTCGGCTTGATCAGGCCGGTAAGACCCAAGGATGGTGCATGAGCAGGAGCTCAGACTACTTTAACACATATTCCTTTTGCATTGCCTCATTTGTCTCTGTTTCCTTTGTGAAATGTGGTATGTTTAA
>CAUYPO010126277.1:0-15942 GCA_963574435.1 Cheirogaleus major | reverse complement strand
TTTTATAATACTTTAGTCAGGGCTGTAAATGTGCCCATCACCTGAATGTTGTTAATTGTACTTAGGTAGGTTTTTACCCCCATCCTCCTCCTCCAACCCCTCTTCTTGATTTTCAACAATTTTTACTTCTTTCTGTGCCCACGTGTGCCCATCAATTAGTTCCAAATTATTAGAGAGTGCATGTGGTGTTTGTTTTTCCACTCTTGAGATATTGCTCTTAGCATAATGGTCTCCAGTTCCAACCAAATTGCTGCAACATACTTGAATTCATTTCTTTTTATGGCTGAGTGGTACTCCATGGTAGGTGTGTGTATGTATGTGTGTGTGACACACATTTTGTTAATCCACTCATGAAGTTTTGGGCACTTGGGTTGATTACATGTCTTTGCAATTGTGAACTATGCTGCAATAAATATTCAAGTGCAGGTGTCTTTTTCATAAATTGACTTCTTTTCCTTTGGGTAAGGTTCTTTCCTTTTCCTTGGTTCCTTTGGAACCAAGTAGTGGGATTGTTGTGTAAATTGGTAGGTCTACTTTTAGTTCTATGAGGAATCTCCATATTTTTTTTCATAGAGCTTATACTTTGCAGTCCCACCAACAATGTATAAGCATTCCTTTCTCTCTGCATCCATGCCAGCATCTATTATTTTTGGTCTTTGTGACAGGGGTAAAGTGATATCTTACTGTGCTTTTAATATACATTTCCCTGATGATTAGTGACATTGAGCATTTTTTTCATATGTTTATTGGCCATTTGCCTATCTTCTTTTGAAATACTTCTGTTTGTATCTTTTACCCACTTTTTAGTGGGGCTGTTGGTTTTTTTCTTGCTTATTTGTTTGAGTTTGTTAGAGATTCTGGATATTAGCCCTTTATTGGATGTATAACATATGAATAATTCCTTCCATTCTGTAGGATGTCTATTTTCTCTGTGGATTATTTTCTTCACTGTGCAGAAGTGTTTTAATTTAATCAAGTCTCATTTATTTATTTTTGTTGTTGCTGAAATTGCCATTGCCATTGGGGTCTTAGTCACAAATTCTTTGCCTAGGCTGATATTTAGAAGAGTTTTTCCTACATTTTCTTCTATAATTCTTATGGTTTCATGCCTTAAATTTAAGTCTCTTATCTATCTTGAATTAATTTCTGTAAATGGTAATAGATAGGCATCCTGTGTCATTCTTCTGCATGTGGCTATACAATTTTTGCAGGCCTATTTAGTTAATAGGGCTTCTTTTCCCTAGCATATATTATTGTCTGCTTTGTCAAAGATCAGTTGGTTGTAGGTAGATGGTTTTATATCTCGGTCCTCTATTTTGTTCTATTGGTCTATGTCTCTATTTTTTTTTCTTTTTCCTTTTTTTTTTTTAGTATATTATGGGGGTACAAATATTACGGTTACGTATACTGCCCATGCCTCCCACTCCCTTCGAGGCAGAGATTCAAGCATGACCATCCCCCAAACGTTGCACATCTCACTCATTATGTTTCTATATACCCATCCCCTCCTCCCCCCCCACCCACCCCATACGCGACAAATATTTTTCCTATATGTCCACTTAGGTGTTGATCCCTTAATACCAATTTGCTGGTAAGTACATGTGGTGCTTGTTTTTCCATTCTTGAGATACTTCACTTAGTAGAATGGGTTCCAGCTGTATCCAGGAGTATACAAGAGGTACCTCTTGATAGGGACAGAGAGAAAGTCACCTGGCAAAGGTATGCACACAAGAATGGGAGAAATTACCGTGTGCATTATTGTGGAATCTACTCCTGTAGCCCTTGGCCCTCAGGTATTCATCCAATATAATTTGGTTTGGTGCAATTTCCCACCAAGGCTTCAGGGGAATAGAGGGAGAAAGGAGAAAAGGAGAAAGGTTGGTGCTCCTTTTTGCCTTGTGGGCGTGGCCTTCTCCCTCTCGTTCTAAATCCCAGGAGAGGGTCAAGGAACTACCTAAGATGTTTCCATCTGACTTAACCAAAGAGAAAGTCCTCTCTCCAGATGAACGTTATTTACTGGTGTATGAACAATTGTACAACAGAGTAAGACTGGCTGCATAATGTGTAGGGAAAAGTCGGGCTCACTGATCAAAAGTTTAGAATTTCCAGATGACCGCAGACTGGTGAAGCAAACAGGGGCCCCTCTGTGCGGGGGGGCCTGGCCGCACGTCCAGCCCGGTGTGCCCACAGGGGCGTGTGTGGGTGTGCTGATCATGTCACTTTTCCTACTCATGTGCAACTCACGAAGGAACTTTGTGAGATTCTTTTCAATACCTTTGTTTTTTTTTCAAGGAGTATGCAACTGAAAGGATACAATTACTGCCTTCCGTTTCCCCAGACTGGGACCACTGGCTTTTTAAATCAAGTGTTTTCTTACAAGGAGCAATGCCTTGTCTAAGGCTATGTGGCATCATGTACATAATGAATGTGGTTCTGCATGATAATGTGAAACAGAACAATGTGAACAGCTGCCTGTACTTTGAGAGAGATGCCTGAAAAATTATGAGGTAGTTAGGAAAACATTTCCTTTCTTCCTTATATGTTTGAATTGTGCTGTGCCCAAGAATCACTGTTTGTCCTTGGACAGTGTTAAGTGTGTGTGTGTGTGTGTGTGTAATATAAAAGTTACATCCAGGGCAATAAAGAGAATTTGAAAGGACATGTGCTCCTCAAGCTGGCCGGGATGTCGCAAAGCTAGACCAGCTTCTGAATGTCTAAGTCCACCCCAGACTCTGTTGCAGGGCTGTTTTCCTGGGCGTGCAAACTGTGCAGTCCCATTCCGGCCCACACCTAGAGGGGCTCCATGCCTGGGACCGATTATGTAGCCGTTCCTGTTGTGTGGTGACGCTGAAAATCCAAATGTTCCTGAAGACCCCTCAGCACACCACAAATATGTCTTCAGGTGTTTGCATGTCAGAGGAATGATGTCCACTCTAACAAGGTCACTGAAAGATTATCCTGCGTCCGCGATTCTCAGTGAGACAACCTTGTCTCCAGGGGACATTTGGCAACGTCTGGAATGACATTTTGGGGGTCATAAGTTGGTGGTGGGGGGCAGGGCGGGGTACTGGCAATTAGGGGTATGGAGTAGAGCACGTGCATCCAGTGGGCAAAGGCCGGGGGAGCTGCCCACAACACTGCAGAGCCTCCTGGGGTGCGAGTGTCCGTGCGTGGGCGGTGGGGAGGTCTGCTCTAGATGGACTCGCACGTGCAGGAGTGTGCTGCCGAGTGGGCGGCCTGGATTCCCGGGTAAGCGTGCAGCTGTGGGCAGGGAGTGTTGTTTCCTGCGCAGCATGTGAGGGTGACACGGTGAACGGGAGAGGGAGGCCCTCAGAGCCCCGAGGGCAGAAGGTGGGGACCGAGGGCGCGCAGCCTTAGAACAGAGCCCCGACGCGTGGATCTGGCCTTGGGAGATGAAGAAGGAGAACAAACAGCTACGTATTAATATAAGCCATGAGAGCTGTGGTTAAAAACAAAAGATAAAACTGTGCAGACCTTGTCTTTGCAGACCTTAAGACTATCTTCCTATTTTCCTAGTGTCACCAGACCTTGCTGCCTGGGCGGGCTGGAATCCGCCGCGGTGACGCCTGCGGTGGAGAGGAGCGGAACAGCGCGTTTGCTCCTGCGGGCAGCTCGGGGGAGTCAGGGCGGGGAGGCAGCCGAGGGTGCCCAGTTCTCCGTCCCCGAGCCAGTCCCACTCGGCCGCCCGTCCCCTGTGCCGCGTGGGTGCCCTGGCGGAGGCGGAGGGCGGGCTGGGGCGGGGGACAGAGCCGGGGCGCTGCGCTCGCAGAGCTCCCTCCCCACGGGAAACCCCACAGGGACGGGAGCAAGACGCCACCCCGCCACCTCGCAGACAGCGCCAGTCAGTCGGTCACTGCCCTTGGGGAAAAGGGACCCGTGGTGATCACGCCCCTCCTGACACTGAGAACGGAGGGGACGGGACGCGGGAGGGGCGACTGTAAGAAGATGACATCCTTGCCACACGCGGGACTGCTAAGGGGCACAGCCTTCACTTTCAAAACCCCTCTTGAATAAGCAACTGCAGTTAGGGGCCCAAAAGTGACAAGTTATGAGAGCTTAATCCATTCTGAGGAAGGAATAAATTGTTAGAATCCTGGCTAAGGGCAAGAATGGGAAAAGGAGAGATGGAGTCCATGCTTTCTTCTTTTTCCAGTGTCCTCCTCTCCACTGCCATGAAACCCAAATATCTCTTTGTTAAAGCCTGGTGTGGAGTGTTAATTATATGTTGCACACAGATAAGGGGAGACTGGGAAACAGTGTTTTCTCCACATCTTTATTCCTTGGTCAAATTCAGGCATGCTCTACCATGATACAGGAAGTTTGAAGGTCTAACCCGCGAGGCAACCCACCCTCAGCTACCGCTGCTGGAAGCAACTCTGTTCCTCACCCCTCCCATTGCGTGAATTCTCTGCCTACGTTCCTTCTGATGAGTAATTCTGCAGGGGCCATGCAAGGGTGCATGGTGTGACCTGTCCTAATGCTGAATGTCTTGACTGATTAATTCTCCTACCTTGCATTGTTAGAACCGGAATTCGTGGTACCTGGGACAGAGAGACAGAGTCCCCGAGGCTGTAATCACCAAAAGGAGTTTTATTATCTAGCTAGGGTCCCAGCCCAAGAGCACCAGCGCAGTGGTCTCTTGTGTGGGCAGGGACCCCAAATGGGGTGCACATACTCGGTGCACATAAGCTGTTCATGCCCTGATCATGCATCTGCCCTTTATAGTGATTTGTTCTATATTTTGATCATGCAGCTGCCCATTACAGTGATTGGTAAGCTCCTTATCTGCCATTTTCCTCGGCCTTTTACTTTACCCTGTCCTTGATTGGTCCTAACCTGTTCCCGGTCCCAGTCGATGGGCTCTGGAAGCAGCACTTTCTCCTGCATTTTGTTTCAGCCCATAATGCCCTGCGGTAAGCTGCGGTCAGCAAGCAAGCATTAAACAGAAGCTAGAAGACAGCCGCTAGCCTAATAGCCCAGTATTCTACAGCATCAACAGGGGATCTCTCTTCTAACCCTCTCCTGTTTGATGTCAAGTCTTGTGCCCGCCAAGAACCCTACTCTTTGCTTCCTAGAGTCTTTGGGAATGTTCGTTGCCCAGTGATTCACTAAGCATGCTGTTGGGGTTCTGGCCCCAAAACACTGATATCTCATATTTCTAGGAACTGAAGCCAATCAGTTTTGCTTACATGAATGAAGAAGCTACATGGAATAGCAATTCCAGTGGATGTTTTCTTTAAAATGTTTAAGTCATTTATATTCCCTGGAATGCACCCCCTCCACTGGGAAAAATCCTCTCTTGGGCGCTTACTTTGGGAGGATATCAAAGGTAAAGATCCTGATGTATTGGCTTTAAAATACATACAATATTATTGGCCTGCAAAAGACAGGGATTTTAGAGCTTTACCCTCACCAGACTCAAGATTTTAATTACCTTATCTCTGGAGCTATAAAGATAATGACTGTTGGCAATAGGAGTTGCTGGGTCACCATTGTCTACACCAAGTGCAGAGGCGTTACTGCTTGGAGGCCTTGCATGGGCATGCCACTCACATCAACACTTACATTCCCCATCAAGATGCATTTTGACTACTTGAACTTACGAAATTGCTTTAAAGATTTAAATATTTTAATTACTTCATGTAAATTATTCTATATAACCCATCACAGAGGCCTCTATGCCAGAGCTAGTTAAGCAGCTGATGGATCCCTAACTAGAGCATTTGTAATGGGAGTAGGATTCCCGCTGGGCTGTCTTTCAGATAATCTGGAATGTGCCTTTATAGGAAGGACCACATGGGATTAGCACAGAAGGAATAAAGTCATCGCCTTCCCAATATAAGGATTTCCCTAAGGGGTTATATCATATTTTTATCCCTGTTTTCTCCCATCTTCAGTATGAATGTTTTGGACATGCTACAAATCACCATTCACTTGACCCTCTACGCTTTAGCATTGTTGTCTGGAGTCTGGTCTGACGAGGACAGGTGCTGAGTGACAGAGGCCTCCTGGCTTCCATCTCCATTGGTGACATTCACTGGCTTAAGACCAGGTAAGAAGATGTATCCAAGCAGGATCTTCTTCTTGTCTGAGGGGAGGTGGAAGTTTGTAACTTATCTTTTTGTGTTAATTATGTGTGTGTTTTAGTTATCTCTTTTTGTTTCAAAGAATAGAGACTCACTAGATTTATTTCTCCTAATAATTGGTGGGAAAATGGTGGTATCTGACATGCCAAAGGATCCATGTTTAGTGCTCAGCTCTTCTGGTGTCCTGCCAACTCTGAGGGCTCTGTGAGTCTCCTATTTCCTGCAGCTGTGGCTACCGGCCTCAGGTTGGGCTGCCTTGGGCAGGTGGAGGAGCAGGCAGGCACAGAAGGAAAGTCCACGAAAAGTCTGCTCTCAGGTCAGTGGCCCCTCTTTCTGCGAAGGCGTCCACCATCACTATAAATCTATGGCTGTCTGGGTCTCTATCTCTCTCTCACGATCGTATGCCCATGGCATTCCCATCTCATATCACTTGTTATGTCTCGTGTCCTCCTGTTAACTGCTTTGTGGTGTATCTATTTTCCCAGCACCTTACATCAGAGCATCACTTTGTCCCAATTTTCTTCCAATCTCGTGCCACACCATCAGTCACCCTTCCGCCTGCCGTCTGCTCCAGGGGGACATGCCCAACCGCCCATGGAAGGAGTGGCTTATGATCCACTCTGCACGTGCTGGACTTGGCAGTGGCTGGAGGTGACACGGATTTTTAAGGCATATATTGTTCAGGGAAGATGAGTAACTTTGGGGTGGCTTTATTTTTTTCAATCTTAAAAAATTTTTTAGTAGTGTGCTTGAGAATAGCATTCTAGTCTGATTATAGAATTTAGGTTGCATTCTAACCCCAAGTCCCATATTTCACTCATTGTGGGAGGGACTGTCATCTAACATTGCCCAGTGGAGGGTGAGGAAGGGAGAGCTCAGTGGTAATTGTTCTAAACAACCTGGATCAGGGATTCCTAACTCCTCTTGTGCCTCTACTCTGGGTAATAGCGTCACCCTCTTTATTAGTGAAGCCCTTAACTTCAGTCTTTGACACAAGGAGAATGATTAAGGAAGCAGCTGAATTGGTTTAACATCTGCTTTCTCTTATTCTCACTCTCGGAGAAAGGATGCTCTCTTTCCACATACAATCACACACATACCGGGTGGGCAGAGAAGGAAAGAACTTTTATGTTTCAAGCTCACTGAAGAGGAAATATGATGGCCCTTAATGGGGAGGAGATGTAGATGAATCTTTGACCGATGAGGAAGAAGCTGTAAATATGATGCAACCGAGTTCTACGGTGAACTCAGAGTCTACGACACAGACAGACAAGCAAATTAAAGTATATGGCCTAGTATTATGAATGCCATTAGAGGCCTGCACAGAGTCCCAAAACGAATAGATGGGTGTGTACAACCCAGAGGGGAGCTGAGGAAGGTTTCTTGGAAGAGCGATTTTTTCGCTAATTATTGGTGGAAGTGCAGCAGTTATAATATAGAGGAGGGAGAAGGATGTGTTCCAGGCAGAAGGAACAGCATTTGTAAAAGGCAAGGAAGCAAGATGAGTTTTAGGAGGATCAATGTATCAAATCAATGCAAAGGCCTTGTGTCACCTCCTCACTGCCTCGCTTAGTCTCCCCGAGGACAGACACTGGCAGACGCACGCTCTGAAAAGTGGATTTCACAGAAGTCTTCCAGGATTTAGATGCCATCCCGGGAAGAAATGGAGTGGGAGGAGAGAGGCTTGAATTGTCCGAGTTCTTCTGAAAAGTTTACCTGAAGAGACTGAGAGATCACTAAATTGACTGAGTTTCCTCAGAAACGGCCTGATCTCACTTGGTGAAAGGGAAGCTTGAGATCAAAATTAAGTTCTATTTAGAATAATAACATTGACTTTTTACAAACCTAAATATGTGGTTTATAAAATGTGGACCCACAATATAAGCTTTTCATAAATAAACAAAAAAAAAAAAATTAAAAATGTATTTGAACTCCCAAAGGTATCAAAAGACTCAAGGAATTAGAACACGGGACTCAAAATGGGAAGAAAGCCATCATTTAAGCAAATGAGAAAACTGGGAGCTACAGAGCTGAAGGGACTTGTGTGAGGTTGCAGAGTAGATGGGGAGCTAATGAATTTTCTGAATGAATTCTCTTCCATTTATCTTGAACATCTGAGAATGTTTTCTTAGGTTTTTGAGAGAGAAGGAAAGCCTTACAATAAGCTAAATTATAAATGATAATAAGAATAATAGAGAAATTAGAGTAAAAAAGTAGGAACAATCCAAAAGAGAGGGTAAGTTTTAAAGTTTTATATAAACTTATTTTGTAAATGGATAAATCACGGGAATAGATGCAGACCTTCTTTTACACATGCTTCTATTTACTTTCTCGGGAACATCAAATATTTCTGTGGTTATAAAATAATGGAAGATAAATACTTTTTCCACCAAAGTAAATGTTTTAACAGTGCCTGCCTACAGCAATTATTTCACTATATTTCTTTACTTTTATGTCAAATAGTACATTTTTTTGTTCTTTGCCTTTGGTGAATTTTGTCCTTGCTCTTTAGCATGCATATATATGTGTGTGTTTTGGATTAGAAGACCTTGGAGGTATCTATTTTTATTCTGCACTACTCTACTCTTAATGCTCATGATTCAGTGATTTGGAAATGGGCGGTGAAAAAAATTAGTGCAATTGAATCATATTCGCCATTACCTTTCATTATAAAATAAAATACTAACTAGAAGAGCACAAAGTGTTTTATTCCAATGGATAATAATCACACTTTAATATAATAACAAATATACGATACTTTTAAATTAGAATAATCCTTTGGTAAGACAATCATACTCAAGCTAAGATACAGGGTGCAAATATGCTGAAATTTTAAAGTGTCCATTTTAATATTTGATACTTCTCTTATTGGCACAAGCAATGAAGGTAGATGTGTTGCTTTACTCTTACAATCTAAACTTTTACCTCTAGCTCAGGGAAATTACTAGTACAAACCTGTTTTCACCAAAAGGCAGCTTTAATATCTGATTATATTTAACGAAGTCATTCAATAATAAAAATAAATCATAACACACATTATTCATTACCAATGTTAGAATGAGATATTTAAAAATCCCTAGCCACATAGACTACAGCGTTTAACAAATATGCCACAGCTTCTTCTCTAGTTTTGAAAATCTAAATAAATGTTTTTAATCACACCTAATTTTTTTTTTTTTCCGAGATGCAAACTCAGTGGCTTTGGAGTTATATACAAAAATGGTTTATTTTCCCATAATCTCTGGAAGTTAGCCAGAACTTGGAGGAAAATAGGCCCTGGGTTGTCAAAAACTAGTGGTCAAAATACTTACTTTTTCAAAATGTAATAGCTCTGTAAAACTCATCAATTTTTTTACTTTACACAGAGTCGTATGTTGATTATTTGATTTCTAAATTTATAATAGGCCCACATTTAGTCTGAATTACAAAAAAGGCACAAAATTTTATTATGTTTCCTATTCCACTCAAGTACAATTGAAACTGAAGAGAATAAACACAGTATTAGCCCGTACAGAGGACTAGTTCAGCAATATCTTCTTTTATACAACACTCTCTTATTAGTACTTGCAAATACTAATACTCTGAACCCTTGCTTTGTGTAAAAAGAATTAGAAACACCACTAGGAAGGTCTATAAACAGGGTAAATTTTTTAAGGTCTGTAAATGTGCTAAGTTGCACTTCTTTAAAAACTCCACAATTTAAGGAGTATTTTATCTTCCATTTTTTATAGCGTTGGACTGATCTGATGATTACTGTAAAATGTTCCCAGGCCTCATTGTCAATCAGATATGAAGTTCATTTCCTTCAGCGCAGTTATCCCTAGCTATTGACAATTTCTGAAATGGAAGAAGGCTAGAGGAATATATATAAAAGCATGGGCAAGAAACCATCAGAGGCGACTCTTAAGAACGAGGGGGTCTTAAGGTAGCCTTAGTAGGTGTACAATGTTCTAAACATTTCAGGGTGAGGGGGTAGTATTGACCTTTAGTCTCACCAATTTCTGTAATAGGTCCATTTACTGTGGAGAGGTGACTTGTGAGTTCTTTGCAGGGGAAGGGCCAATTTATCTTTATGAATTGATCTTTATAATGATAAGCGCACATTCAACATAGTGGATTTCCTCAATGAGAGTCATCTTGATTTCAAAAAACATTTTAGTTGTTCTTTTCTAAACCATACTCATATTTTATTTATCAAAAACAGAGATAACCAATTACAGTAGCCAAAATTAAAAAGTGAACCTATTATTTGAAGAATATAAGCCTTTTACCATATCATATAAATAATTTTAGTAAGAATTCTATTTTTTCCAATCAGAAAGAAAATCATAAAATGAAGACTTTCTTATTTTTTCCCCTAAATCAACAAGAGGATATATTGGAATAGCTAAAAATATATAGATATTATAAATATGCTATACTCCAAAGACAATAAAAATGCATAAAACAATAGTCCTAACTAATACACTTATAATGAAAATTGAGAATTCACTGCTTATAATGAAAATTGATACTTCACTGCTTCACTGGGTGATCACATATCACTTTTACCCCATCATTAGCATATTTTAATACAAAATTTTCATTAAGCAAGTGAAATAGAAATTTTTGATTTTCTAGATATTTAGAATTATTTTACTGCTTTATCTATACAGTAAGAAATTCTGCAGTAATGTTGGCAGCTGGAGCTGTGGGATAAGGTGCAATCTTGGTCTTCCGATGTAGTTTCGGATACAGAGTCGGCAAAGTTGGCACAGAGAGCTTGGGGTAGCTACAAGAAGACATGACAGTATCCATTAATTAAAATAAAAATAAATTTTTATATGTTGTAAGATACATAAAAAAACTCCAGTGCTTTGTAGTAAACTAGGATAGTATGAGACCACTATACTAGGGAAATTTAAGCATTTATATTGCTGTTATTTATGAGATCTTGTTATAATTGAGATATAGTCCATATATATTCTTTAAAACATTATAATCCTTAGGCTTATGAAATTATTGTTGCATTTAAAGCCTCAGATAAATTCTACTTTTTAAAGGAGATACAAATTAAAAGCCCTGAGAAGTGTTATGCACTAAAAGAGGAAAGTTAAACATTACATATTTTTCATCAAATTAGGTTTAATATTTAGGCTAAAAGAAATTTTACGTTAGTTCCTGGATAGTGCTTAAGAAATTCTGTTTTGAAACAAAAGTCTTAAATGTGAAAATATTTCCTGATTATGTTTCTTCAACATATTCTAGAAGCTGCATGCCCTTATAAAATGGGGCATGTTTCCAAATATAAATTAGCAAATGTTATATCAGAACTACATATCATGCCTTGTCAAAACAAAAACTGAATATACTTAACCAAAGGAATATGATAATTTAGGTAAAATGAGAAAGGATTATTAAAAACATCATGATATCTTCTATATCGATAGAACTTAGGTTGAAAAACCACCCACTTACACAAAAATAAATTCCAATCTTTATGCCACTATTACTTTACATGCAAAAAAAAAGTCTTTTGATTGCATCTATTTTAGGCTAATATATATTTGTGCATATAATTTTCCACACGTGTTCCTCTCACCTTCATGTTGAAGCAGTATTCTTTCCACTGCACTGCTAGAGGTAGCGACATCTATAGGTCGCAGAAGCTCTGTGTTTTTGGCATTGATGTCTGCTCCAAATTCTAGCAGTAAGTTTAGTATTTCCGTACTGGGTTGCTGAGCAGCAGCATGTAGTGGAGTGTCCCAATATTTGCCTTTCTGTACATCAGCACCTACAGGGACATAGGGAGTGATGCTAACTTTATTATAAACAAAAATCATTAGATAAGTTAGGTATCTCGGCAGGGGGAAGAAAAGGAAGGCAACTGAGGAAGACACAAAGGGCACCTTAACTCTATCTGTAATGATTTATTTCTTTATACATATATAGTACATACATACTTATATATATATATATGCTTCATATATACATATATATCTACAAAACCCTAAAACTGAGTACATCTGAAGTGGGTGCATATGCATGTTATATTGTTCTCTAAGACGTTTCTGTATGCTTGAAATATAATCTAAAAATTTAATTTTTAAATGATTTAAAAAGTAATCATTTTAGCTAATGTTAATATTATGAACAGTACACAGTTAAGATCAGTCCTATGGATTTTCATCATGATTGACAGCTGTAAGAATTATTAATGTTTGAGAGATTTTTGCTCTTATTCTTTTCATTTACTTTAAGGCAGTAGAGCTCTTTGATTTCTGGCAAAAACTCACATATCTAGACATTTGAGCTATTGAGGTAAAATGTGAATAGATTTTTCTGCCACTTCTCACTCATGTAGTTTAAGTCAATAAATATATTAGCAGTTACTATCTCTAATAAATATAAAGACACTGAGCCTCTTCAGTAGAGAGGCAGATCAATGATATCTGCATGCAAAGTAAATTTTTAAAAAATGCTTAGGTTTAAAAAACACAATCCTACCTGTTAAATTACCTATTGCATAGTTATTTTATTTTAGTGCAAAACCTCGCACATGGCGGTCATTTGATGCATGCGCAATGAATAAATGCTGTTTCATATTGTAAAAAAATAATAATCTCATTTTCTAGTACATAAATGGTTACAACACCAATAAACATCTACCAATAAAAAGGGATAAGTTCTTTTTGACTCTGTTTTCTGATACTATTTGTAAAACTAATGATGTCTTTAAGAAGCAGTACATATTAAGAGTCCCTTTATGGCCCTCCTGCTACTTTCACATTTCAATAAAGGTAATCATTTTCAATATTTTTAAAACAAATATAAAAGGTTTAGTGGAAAAATTATATTCCATGGCAAAATGTCCATAGAGAAAGCATAAACCTTGGCTATGTCAATTTTATGGAGAAACAGGGCCTGAAACTAACAACCAATCAATAATTACTAACAGTACTCTTTCGATATTTTTTTAAAGCCCAATATAAAATGTTTGGTGGAAAAACTAATATTCCTAGCAAACTAAAGAAAGGTGATAGAGCATAAATTCTATTGGTTATACCAAATTGATGGAAGAACATGGACAGAGAATAAACAATCTGTCAACAGTTACTGACAGAACTGATGTTTGAGACTCTTACTAGATGTAACAGGAAGGAAATAGTAGATGCACACCGTGCTTGCAAGAAGTTTCCAACTTAGCTAAGATAATGTGAGTAGCACAAAAAAAAAGGGTAGTATTTATCAGGGGTCAAATGGCTGTCATAAACAATAAATAGCATAGAAATAGCATAGCAATAAATAGCATAGCATCCATTTACTCATTTTGCATATATTCTAGGCGTCTGTCACACGAGAAGGAGGAACCATGGCAGAGACAGGAGATGATGCAGAAAAAGGCATAGTCCATATCCGAACGGAGCTCCCAGTCCTGCAGTGGGAGAGACCACTATGGTCTCGACAGGTTAGGAATATTTCTCTGGGGGGTTAAAGCTCAACCTTGAGGAATTGCTTTGCTTCAGGTAACTGGGAAAGGGCAATAATTCTTGCCAAGTAAGCAGGACAGAAAGTAGAGTCTAGGCGAGAACATGAGTTTTTATGGTTGGTAGAAGATAATGTCATCTAAGCAGTTACTATCCCTGACATTTCTTTTGATGGATTTGTTTCCAGATATATACATACTTGGCAGCAATAAATTCAAACTCCAGGCTCTTAATTTATGATCTTTTATAAGTAAGGCTTTCAGATTCAGATTCCATGACACACTCAAATGTCTGCCAATGCTATGTATACAAAATATAAAGATTATGTATTCATCTGTGAGCTATGAAGCGGACTTAACGAGAATGAAGTTCTTTCTTATTGGTTATATTTGTGTAGGTGAGAACGCTCACAGTAATAAGAACATTTTTAGCAATAGGATATAAGTTTCAAAGAAGCTTATTTAGAGAAATAAATAGTTGCTTGTGTGTAGGGGCAGAACGGAAGATGTTTTAAAGGAAAATACCGGCATAAAGAAGCTTCCAGACGCAATGGAATTGCTGTGACATACAAGCTACATAGAGAGGCGTTCCCAAATGAGTAATGTCTTGGTCCACATCTACACCCCAGGATATCAGGATGTCAAGGCACTCATGGTGACCTGCCAACACAAGGTAGAGATGAGTTTATTTAAAGCCCATCTCCAGTATGCACCAGCCCATGCTTCTCCCTGCAGAGTTATTCATCGAAAGATAAATGGAGCACTGCACGTTGTTGGAGGAACTTTCTCCCCTTTGGCACTTAATCCCGTAACTAAGTTACCTTTACTGGCAGCCTCGTGTGTGGGAGATGGAAGACATGACTCCAGTTGGGCTTTGGCACCATATTCCAAAAGAAGTTCTGTACAGCTTGCACTGCCTTTTGAGCATGCGTTGAATAATGGAGTCACACCATCTATAGTGATTGCATTCACCTAAACCAAACCAGAAATTCTAAGAATAAGATTCCTAAATCATACATGATAAACTGGCTTAGTTACGTATTTTCAGATCTTATGCAATTTGCTAACAGAAATACTTGCGGAAACATGTGCTGTAAATGTGACAAAATAAATTTAGCTCAAATACACCAAAAAGAAATGCTTTAAAACTTTAAAAGAAAGAGAAATATGATGTGGCAGATCAATCATAGGAATGGGCATACAACTAGTGAAAATCATGAAAAAAATACGTACTTGAGTATCAAAAAAAAGTTAGTTCAATGTAATGGTGACAAAGGTTGTGATGAAGCCACATCACATTGCTAGTTTAAACTGCTAAAATTGGTTAATTCTGAGAATTTATCTAAGGAAAATCATCCAAAATATGAGCGAACGTTATAGGCAAAAAGATGTTCATCTATTGCTATTTAGAGTCACGAAAGGAGGAAATAACCTAAAGAATGTTCTATATTATTATGCATGCTTCCCATTTATGCAGTGATTGGAAATCCTTTTTAGAGTGCAGTGAGAAGGCTGAGGCAATTCAAGAGCTTTATTTTTATTCTGCTGTTTTTGAAAACTACTGAGAAGAAAGGAAAGAAGGGCAAAATGAGAACTTTGATTCTCTCAATCAGTAGATGTAAAATTATTAATGTTTTTGAAAGATACTTACATTAGCTCCTGCTTCCAGAAGAGATCTGGCACAGGCCACGTGACCTCCGAGGCAGGCTTCATGCAACGGCGTGACATGGTCTATGGTTACGGCATTTACATTACAACCCTAAATATGACATAAATAATCTTGAAAGGTGAACAAAAAGTTATATAAAATCATTTCTATTGATGTCATTGAAGAGTGATATCTTTTTAAAGATCAAAGAACCTCAGGCAATCAGTTTCCAGTTCAGCAGGAATGGCCAGTCCAAATGCCACAGCATCAATCACTTGTCAAAACTCCTTAGCCCTGTTATTGTACCACCATCATGCCTAGACCTGATAATGCCTCGAGTATAATGTTCAATAGATTCCGGCATGTTTTCTTTAAATTTTTCTTTCTTATGGTTTTTTTTTTTGGGGGGTGGAGGATCTTTATTTTGTATTTTGTTTTATAGAACTAAAGACTGTTTATAGGTTGAATCACTTGTTTTGATTGGGGCTATACAACGGATCAGCCCAGACTGGGGGAAAAATATTCTAAATCAGTGGTCCCCAACTTTTTTGGCACCAGTGAATGGTTTCATGGAAGACAATTTTTCCAAGGATGGCAGGGGATGGGCGGTGGGGGTGGGGGCTGCTTTCAGGATGATTCAAGCACATTACATTTATTGCGTACTTTATTTCTATTATTATTATATTGTAATATATAATGAAATAACTATACAGCTCATGATA
>CAUYPO010126276.1:0-27959 GCA_963574435.1 Cheirogaleus major | reverse complement strand
CTCAAGCGATCCTCCTGCCTCAGCCTCCCGAGTAGCTGAGACTACAGGCATGCGCCACCATGCCCGGCTAATTTTTTCTATATATTTTAGTTGGCCAATTAATTTTCTTTCTATTTTTAGTAGAGACGGGGTCTCGCTGTTGCTCAGGCTGGTTTTGAACTCCTGACCTTGAGCGATCCACCCGCCTCAGCCTCCCAGAGTGCTAGGATTACAGGCGTGAGCCACCGTGCCGGGCCTGGGATGGTCCTTTTATTAAAGATCTACATTTCTGGGAGAAATTTTAGGCTGACCAGATCCTTTCTTTTTTCAGTGACGGCGGAGGGCCTGACCATCAGACTTCCCCGCACACATCAGATCCCCCATCTACCCAGCCAGAAGACACCCGCAACCCTCACGGGGGCTGAGCGAGAAAGCACAGGTGGGCTGGGTTTGGGCCAGGATAGAGAAAGCCAGGTAACCGGCCTTGCAAAATGACTCCTTCCTAAGTTACTTTTTGTTCCCTCAGACTTCACCAGTCAAGCCTGACAACCGACTTAACTAGCCTCTCTTGGGACTCACCGCCCACCGCCAGCAGCTGATCCTCAAATGAGACCACTTGAAGACCCTGTGACTTCAAACCCCACGCAACCCGGCCGCCTTCCCCAAGCCACCATGAATCCCTTGCTCTTGGTCAGGGAGATGGATTGGAGACTGTGGCTCCCACCAGACGTCTTTTGCATTAAAATCCCTTTCTCCCTTGGCAATCTTTGTTGTCTTAATAATTGGCTCTTTGTGCAGCGAGTGAGGGGCTTACCCAGGCCCCCTTTTTGGGTTAGTAACAGGCAGGAGGGACGGGGAGGGAGGGCCGGCTGGGTGGGGCCGGGCAGGGCGCAGGGAGGTCGGGACGGAGTGGGGGACGGCGGGGACACGTGCCCACCTGTTGTTGTCCACGTAGCGGATGAGCAGCGGGTACAGGGCGTACAGGTCCCGGCACAGCACGGAGAACTCGTCCCGCACCAGCATCTCCTCGGCTTCGGCCTTGGCCTCCAGGCGCAGCTGCTCCTCCTCGGCCACCACCTTGCCCGCGCGCTTGCGCAGCCGCCCGATGGTGGGGATGAAGTGGGAGCGCAGCAGCTCCGGCCGCGCCCGGCTCACTATGGGCTGGGCGAACACTGCGGGGCACAGCGGTCAGTGCGGGCGCTCACGGCTGGCCGTCCCCAACTCCAGCACCTGGCCTCTGACCTCGGGTCCCACCTCTGAGCTCTGACACAGCCCCTGACCTCTGTTCCCAGCCCGTGACTCCCGACCTGTACCTCTGACCCAGCAGCTACCATTTGACCCCAGCCTGGCCCTGACCTTGGATGTAGCCCCTGAACACTGATCCCAACCATAACCCCTGACCTAAACCTAACAGTCCCCATCCTGTCACCCCAGCCTGGCACAAGTCCTTGACCTCTGACCCCCAAGAACTGAATATTCACCTGATATCTTCCCCTTACCCAGCATGACCACTGACCCCAATCTTCAACCTCTGACCTGGCCCGTACCTAGGCTCTTACCTCACTATGATTTCTGACTATGACCCCTGGCTTCTTACTGAAGCCTCTGACCTCTGACCCTGGCCTCTGATTCCAGCCCCAATCTCCAACTTGACCTTAATCCGAAACCTGACTGCTGACATAGAACTTGTGAACCAGGAATCGAAACACTTCAGGGACCCATTTCTTGATTTCTGACCTAGAACCCTAACTGTCCGTGTCAGGAACCCTGACGCCTGATCTGGTCCTCTGATCTTTTGTATGAGGAACTCAGGCTTCTGACTCAGCTCCTGACCCATGACGTAACTCTCTCCAAGGCTCCAGAAATTCAGAATTCAGCCTAGAGGACCCCCGGGAACCCACATATCCACCCCAGATCCTCTGAACCTGAGATTCTGAGCCTGGCCTTTTGACCCGGAGAACACCTAAACCCCGACTCCTCCCAACTCCTAGGAGACCGCGGACCCCACCCCCTCGATTTCCCTCTCAGACCATCTGGCCAAGGGACCCAGGCCACTGGCCCACCCCGCAGACCCACCAGCGAGCCGCTTCATCCACGAGGCCTCGTCAATGCCCAGGTTGTTGACGATGATCCGAAGGATGTTCCCCAACAGGGAGTTGAGGTGGTCGGAGGTGACAGCCGTGCAGGGTGGGGGGGCGCCAGCGGTGGGAGGGGGTGCCTCGGGCCCGCGCTCCCGCCAGCGGGGCAGGTAGCTGCACAGCATGGGCAGGGTGATCTCAATGACATGCGGCATTTCTGTGTAGCGGGCCCCCGACTCGGCCAGCCCCCCAATGTCTGCCATGAGCCGCTCCAGCACCGGGATGTCAGGACACATCTCCTCCACGCTGTTGGGGAGCCCCAGGACTGGGGTGCAGGGAGGGGTCAGGGCATGCCAACCCATCACCCCCAGACCGCAGAGCCCTGACCTCCCCGACAACACATCAGACGCCACTGAATTGCCACCCACATAACCTAGTCCTCCCAGACCCTATTCCTTCCATCTCATCCTCCAACCCAACTACCTCTGCCAACCCTCACACCGAAACTCAGTAGCCCCCACACACTTCACATCCCCAAGCCTGTCTGTGCCCTAAAACCCCAATTTCCAATCTCACCCCTAGAAACCTCCGCTCCTAAAACCTCACAATCCCCACCCCAGCCCCCACCCCTGCTATGCAGCATACTCCAAGAGAAACCCTTCCCAACCCCGCTCTGCCCCCAGTCTCATCTCTCTGAATCCCACACCCCGGTTCAGTCCCTTGAAACACACACTCCATCACTCGCGGACTCTGGGCCAGGTGCTGTCCCGAGCGTTGGGAGCACAGCTGACCAAAAACACAAGTTTCTTGCCCTGGAGCTTATGTTCCCCTGAGATCCACACGGCATTCTAACCTCTGGCCTGAGAGCTCAAGGGATTTTTGTCTGTTTGCGGCTGAACATCAGGTGCCTAGCACAGTGCCTCATACACAGTAGGTGCTCAGCGATTATTTGTCGAACGAATGGATAAATATATGAATGAATCCGTGCTTTCCCTCAATCCTCCCTCACTCAAATACCCCTCGCCCCAAATGCAAGGATGCTAGAAAGTCCCTCTGTCCACAAGCTTGATGTCCTTAAATGTCACATCACTAAAATAAACCCCAAAGTTCCGAATTCCATCCCTGACCTCCTAATGCTCCTCATATAACAGTCTTTAACTGTCCCAATACCGCACACCAGGGACCCCGCAAACGCTGGGACTCCCGAATGTGCGGCACCCCCAAGCTGGGGGATCCTCAACCCCTCACACCCCAGACCCGGCCGCACTACCCCAAAAAGGCGGGCTCCCCCTGGGCCCCGGGCCAGGTAGAACACGGCCCTCCCCCACCCCGCCGCTGCCCCGCGCCCCGGCTTACTGGCCCGCTCGCGGGGAGACTTGGTGGTGTAGACGGAGCAGGCGTTGTACTCGTTCAGCTGCGGCTCCAGGAACGCCACGGGCATGGCCGCGGCCAGGCGGGCCAGGCACTCCCCGAGGGCCGGCCGCAGCCTGCAAGAGGGGACTGCGCTCAGCTCCCCCTCGTCGGGGTCCTGGGTCCCCATAGCAGCGCCTCCTCCCGGGACCCTCGGAGCAGAGCTGGCGTCCACCGGTGCGCCCCGAAAACTTCTGCGCTCGTGCACGCGGCCTCCCCCCGCAGCTCCCCGGGGCTGGCTCTGTCGGTAACCCCGGCTCCGGGGAGGTCACATGGGCGCTGCCCCCCAGCGCTCCGTGGCTGCTGTGCACCGCCCGCGTTTCTGCCAGGCCCCCAAGCGGGTTCCCCAGCCACAGGCAACCTGCAATCCTGGCCAGCAGGTGTCTCGCTCCCAGCCGGCCCCGCCCCCGCCCCCGCGGCTGGCCTCCCTCGGGCGCCCCCACGTGGCCGCCGTGAGGAACTGCAGCTGCCGCGGCGCACCGGCCGGTAGTTGAAGATCTAGAACACCTGCCCTGCTCTTCCCCTGCTCCTCCCTGCCCTCCCAGCCCCACGGCCCCCACCCAGCCGCAAACTATGGCCCCCCTCTCCTTACTTTTCCACATAAGCGTTCCTGGTGGTTCCCAGAGAGTAGATACTGCACAGCGTTCGGTAGCAAGAGACCTGGACATCGTCCACTGAGGGAGACAGGGAGGGCGGGGGTCTGGGCCGCGGCCCCCAGACCAGTCCTCTCCCACCACCCCGCTTGTCTCCAAATAGGCCCCTGCAGCGGGTAAGGGCAGCGGCGGTAGGACCAGCCTGCCACATACTAGATTTGTGACTTGAGTAAGTACCAACTCCCTCTTAGCCTCAGTTTCCCTCTCTGTAAAATGGGGATAATTGTAGTATCTTCCTCACGGGGTGGCTGTGAGGATCAAATGAGTTAATATCTGGAAAGCAGTTAGAACAGGACACTCAGCAGGCGTTCAGTAAAGGCTAGACTTTTTTTTTTTCTTGCACAGGAGTTGTGGATCTTTCTTTGATGGAAGCCACGGGCACTCTCTCTAGAAAAATGCAAACAAACCTGCCCTCCCGACTATTACTATAATCTCAGGTTATCCACATAGCTCCCAGACGGTCAAGTTAAGAGCCTCATTGACGTTACCAATGTCATGAGTCAAAACGAGGCCCTGGGCTCTTCTAGATAAAAGACTCTACAGAGACCCAATGCCATGGGAGCAACTTGACTGGATTCTGAAGTTTTTAAAAAACCAAAGACATGTTGTGGGTAACGAGGGAAATTTCAATAGGGTCAGGTTAGGTGTGATAATGATTTTGTGGTTCCATGAGAGAAGGTTCTTATTCCAGGGGACGCAGGCAGACCACGGAGGGATAGCTACCCCTGTGCCTGCCACTTACACGCAAAAGCTCAACAAAAAAGCGTGTAAATACCTTCACCTGTAAAGTAAAAGGTGAAAAAAATGGGGCAAAATTGTTAACAGTTCTTTTGATTTTTCTTATGTTTTTAAATTTTCAAAATAAAAGATTGGACAGGGGAAGAACCTTATTCAAGTGCTACTTTCTTACTTTTATCAAAAGATTCTACTTTCAAATAAACAGTGAGCTCAGACCCAGTTCCAAGTTCCACTATCACTCAGTCCCCACAGCCCATGAGCCCAACAGCCCAGCCTGGACACCTGCCCCTGGGTGTCCCCAACACACCTTGGCATCTCCCCCTAACTTGCTACTTCTTCTGCTGTGTCTCATGGAGACCCCACTGTCCCCAGGTCCCCAGGCCCCACTCTGGACCCCTCTCTTCTACGGCCCATCTTCTGGGCCTCCTGCCCCTCCCTGGGCTCCACCTGGGTCCAGGCCACATCTTAGAAGGCTCCTAGAGGACCTGTCCACACCACAGCATGGCACCCCGCCGGGTACTTCGTGTTTCCGTGTCTCATCAACAGGGCCCCATGGGATACACACTCCCGCACTATGTGACAAGGTCCCGCTGTACCACACTCCACGTGTCATATGGTAGGAGGAACATGACAGTCACTACTAGTTGACCCCAAGATCTGCTCTTACCTTCTCCCTGTTCTTTCCTTCTTTCTAGTAATAAACCTCCAATTATTATTATTATTATTTTGAGATAGAGTCTTGTTCTGTCGCCTGGGCTAGAGTGCCATGGCGTCAGCATGGCACAGCAACCTCAAATTTCTAGACTCCAGTGATCCTCCTGCCTCAGCCTCCCAGGTGGCTGGGACTATAGGTGTGTGCCACCAAGCCTGGCTAATTTTTGCTATTTTAGTAGCACTCTTGTTCAGGCTAGTCTCGAACTCCTGACCTCAAGCAATCCTCCTGCCTTGGGCTCCCAGAGTGCAAGGATTACAGGCATAAACCACCACACCCAGCCTCTGATATTTAGTTCAAGACATGACTCCCAGAACAAAGGATACTTTCCCAGCCTCTCTGCAGTGACATGTGGCCATGTGCTCAATTGGGCCAATAGGTTATAAGCAAAGCAATATGGGCCACTTCTAGGTTGTTCTGTAAAAGAACTGAAGTGCCCTCCTCTTTGATTTTTCTCCTCTCCTATGCGCTAGAAGGAGGGCGTAATGACCCACCTTGACCATGTGGATAAAGGCAATATTTCAGGGAAGGCTGGGCTTTTGGTATTAGGATCCACTTAAAAGTAGACTGTTACATGAGAAAGAAAGAAACTTGTATCTTGTTGAAGCTACAGTGAGTCAGGGTCTTTGCTGAACTCATATCCTAATTAACTCATTCTGTCACCTGCCACTTTGCTGACCGCATGCTTCGCTTACAGCAAGAAATCCACACACTCAAACACCCGGGGGACTCTCTCGGGCACCCGGGAATGGGTGGTATTGGCCAAAGTGACACCCCCACGCACCCTCCTGCCCTCAGGGTCAGGGGCCCTTACGGATGACGTCGTCGCCGAACTGGTGCTGGGCGATGTGCTGGAAGAGGGTGGTGAGGACCGGCAGCAGTGCCACCGTGGTGTAGGTGAGGTTCTGGCCCACGCCCTTCACCTGGGTGCGCGCCTGCGACACCTTGCCCAGCCGCAGGTTCTCCACCATCTTCTCGATGTCCTCCGAGGCGCTCTCGAAGAAGGAGCGGAGGCCAGCCTTCACGATCTCGGGGCCTGACTTCATCACCGTCCTAGGAGGGAGGTGGGGGAACCCCAGTTCTAGAATCTGAGGTTTCAGAGAGTCTAGGAGACCGGGGGCGGGGGACAGATGAGCGTGGGAGTGGGTGCCACAGTCCGTGGCCCTACCTGGCATCCAGGGAGCGAGCCAGGATGTGAAGACAGTTGACCACAGCCGGAGCGTCCGTCCCTGGGAGAGGAAGACAGACCAGGGAAAGTAAGGGCTATAGGGACAGAGCCCACCCCTGGCTAGGTCCGATGCCACCCCACGCCCACCCCTGCCTGGGCTTCCACAGCCCCCTGAGCTTCCCTCCTCCCAGCCCAGACCCCTCTGGGCTGTCTCCATCTGGGGATGAGTCTGTCTCTCCCACCGGCCTGGGAGCTCCATGGGGGCAGTGCCCAGGCGTCTCGGTCACTGCCCTGTCCCCAGGACCACCCAGTCCAGAGAAAGGACACAAGGAAGGTTGTTCAAATTAAGACAGACTGGGAAATATCTCACCAGGGTGGAGCTGGCAACGAGAGGAAGGGAGAGAAGATTCGGAGAAAGGCTCAGGGAGCACGGCCACTTACCAAAGAGAGAGACTCGGTGGCGGACAAGAGCGGCAAGTTTGCAGAAGAGGCTGAGGAAAGAGAAGGGGGCAGAGGACGGGGGACAGGGGGTGAGGAGGCCAAGGGGGTCAGGACGGTGGTGCCCCAGTGAGTGGTAGGGACAGAGGCGACAGGGAGAGAGCGAAAGAAGACAGAACTAGGAGTGGTGGGGACACAGCAGAGAGATGCGTGAGCAGGAGAGTCACAGGCAGTAACTAGGATGCTGGGGCGGGGGTGTCCGCCTTTCTGACAGGGTGACCAACTTGTCCCAGTGTGCCTAAGAGCCCCACATCCTGGGAAACCCCTCGGTCCCAGGCACACCACGATGGTTGGGCACCCTAGCCCTTCAACACCTCTGCAGGTAGAGTGCTCAGTGCCCAGCACCCAGCTCAGAGCCCCTAAGGGCCAAGGCTCAGAGCAAGGGGTCCCAGGGGCTGGGTCAGAGGTCACAGGTGGCCCACCTGGTGATCATTTCCTTCTCCTTGTTAGAGGCGTGGCCGCCACTGCCCAGCACTTTGGCCGGTGTAGACAGGAAATAGAGGCAGTGGTTGGTGAAGTACTGGTTGATCAAAGGGAGTAGGATCTGGAGATGGGGGGAGGAGAGGAGGGGGCTGAGTGAGGGGTGGAGAGAGCCCACCAGTCCCCAGCCCTCTCCAGCTTCTGAGCCCACCTCTCACCTTGGCAAAGAATTTAATCTCCTGTTCATGTGGGGACTTTTCCACTCGTCCACTGCTGACAACAGCCTCTGTTGGGGACGGCAAACAGGGGTCATGGTGGGTTCAAGGCTGGGGAAACCATGGTGTTCTGAAGGGAGGGACTCTGGAGGAAGAGTTAGGAAATGATGGGAGTTAAATTCTTGGTATGAAGTCACCACTGTTGACTTTGAGATAAACCTTCTCCCTTACCTTTCATCCGATCCCCCTAACTCCTTGATCAAACCCTTCCTGAAGCTGACAGTGGGGAGAACAAACTGGAATGTGTTAAGTCATGGAACATCCCCCTCCTCGATCATCACAAGCCCTTTTCTTCCTGAATTACAATACTTGGCACTGAGTAAATCTGGGATAAATATTGAATGAACCAAATGAAACAAGAAGTCAATATAAACAGACTAAAGTCAGTTTTAAAATGGAAGTCAATTTCAGACAATAATAATGGTGATAGTAACGATTAATACTATTAAAATAATAATATTGGCTCTAGTTATTCAACGCTTGCTGTCCCTGGCACTGTGAGAAATGTCATCTGTACACAGCCACCTCCCAACTTGGAGGTCTATACAGCCGGTTCCCTTCCCCCATTCAGATGAGGAAACTCAGGTGAAATAAATCACCCAGCAAGTGGCAGCCATGGCTGGTTATGGTGAGCAGTACCCCCATATCACAGAAGAGGAAACTGAGGTTCCGAGGGGGAGGAAATTGCCAAGGGGGTGCGCAGCTCAGAGGCCAGTGTGTGAACTTTGCGGGGAGATATGTTAGAGCGCATCCTGCTCTGCCACTCACCTGGAGGGAATTTGGGGGCTCCTAGGGGTGGCTCTCAAGGGGAATGCTGGGGGTCCCTGGGGGAAATTGGAGGGGATTGTAGCAGCCCAGCTGTAATTATTAGTGGTATGTAAGAGGCATCGGGGGGAGGGGGAGGGCATCCCAACAGCCTGCACCTTCCAAATGGACCCCAAATCTACCGTTCTCACCCTTTTCTGCTCCTGCCCCCACTCCAGTCAAGCCAGAGGGACCCTGTGAATACCTGAGTCTGATCACATCCCTCCCATGGCTCCATCTCACTCCAGGTAAAAGACAAAGTCCTCACCACGGCCTGCAAAGCCCTGTGTGATCTGCCCCTGTCACCCCTCTGGCCCCATTCCCCCTCACTGTCCCCCTCCATCACTCTGCCTCAGCCACAGGGCATCTTAATGTTCGTACCAGGGACCTCTCAGGGCCTTTGCATTTGCTGTTCCTTTGCCTGTGGAAGGAACAGATGTCCCCCAGATGTCCACATGCCCCCTCCCTCACCTCCTTCATGTCTGGGCTCAGATGTGACATTCTTGCTCTATTTAAAATTACAGCTGGCTCCGCAATCCCAATCCCCTCTACTTGGCTCTACTGTTTTCTTCTTCCCGTAACACTAAGCACCTTCTAATATACGAAATGATTTAGTTATTCATTATGTTAATTGTCTGAATCCACCACAGGAATGCAGTAGCAGGAGGACAGGGGTCTTTGTCACGTTCACCGCTGTATCCCCCCGCATCTAGAAGTGTGTGGTGCATAGTAGAGGCTCAATAAATATCAGATAAGGGGAGGAGGGAGAAATGCATGAACTGCTTTCCGCAGGTGAGGCGGGCATCAGGATCAGGGAGGTAATTCTCCGTACCCAGGTGGGCGATGAACTCCTGGGAAATGTCCATCCAGCGCAGCAACTGCTGCAAGAAGCCAAAGGCGAACCGCTTCTCGATGGACGATGAGTCCAGCTCCATGTCCTTAAGGCCTCTACGTGGAGATGCAGAGAGAGGGATCAGCCCAGGCACAAGCCCACCCTGTTTCCCACTCTTCTGGGTCCATCTGTGCAGCCCCTACCTGCTTCTGCCTCACCCCAGGTCCACGCTCCACTCTGAGCCCGCCCCTGCTCCTCAGGCCCCGCCCCTCAGCCAACTCCCCCTCTGGCCCCGCCTTTGCCCAGGTCCCACCCCTCCTAGCTTCCTCCTCTCTCTGGCTCCCCCACCGCTCCAGGACCCGCCCCTCTTAGCCTCCTCCCCTTCTGGCCCCGGCTCTGCCCAAGGCCCCACCCCCTTTAGCCTCTTTCCCTATGGCCCCGCCTCCGTCCGGGTCCCGCCCCTCCTAGCCTCTCTCTATGGCCCCGCCTTCGCCCAGGCCCCGCCCCTCCTAGCCTCTTTCCCTCTGGCCCCGCCTCCGCCTGGGTCCCGCCCCTCCTAGCCTTTCTCCCTATGGCCCCGCCTCCGCTCAGGCCCCGCCCTTCCTAGCCTCCTCCCTTCTCTGGCCCCCCCACTGCTCCAGGCCCCGCCCCTCCTAGCCTCCTCCCCTTCTTGCGTGCCTAGTGACCGCGTAGCCGTTCATCTGCAGAAATTTCAGCAGCTCCTGGGCCTTCTCTCGATCTCGTGCCTTCTCCTTGGCGGTGAGCGTGTCGTAGGGGACCAGCAGGGGGTGGGTCCCGCCACCTGGGGAGGCAAAGACCGGAAATCAGAAGCCCCAGGCCAGTCTCACTACAGTGGTGCCTGCAGTTGTGGGTTTGTGCATAATTACAGTAATAAAGATGGAGATATAAGAATAACGGAAACCTTGCTGTTATCATTCCCATCCTACAGACGGAGAAACCGAGTTCGTGGGGGGAAGGCAATGGTTCTAAGTCACAGGGTGAAGCCTCGACTCTAAGCTCGACCTTTATGACTAGGGAGCTGCGGAGAAGGGGCCGTGTGGGGTGGGGGAGGATGGAGCTCACCCTTGGCTTCCAGCTCCTGCTTTTTCTTCCGCCCCCACGTGTTGTGGTAATTTTCCGCCAGTTGTTCTGCCATGGCCTGGGAGTGGATGCAAGGAGTCAAGGCCCCGATTCAAAGGACACCCCCCAAAGACACCCCCATTTCCCCCAAAAGGATCAGGGTCTCACCTGCAGCTCCCGGGACAGGGTAACTCCGCTAAGGTCGGGGGGCTGGGGGCTGTAGCCTTCTCGCGCATCGTAGGTCTGGGGCACATGGGGAATGGTGGGCCTGATGGGCTAGCAGGAAGCCCAGGCCAGCCCCTCCTCCAGGCTCCGCTGTCCGTTCCATCCTCCTCCTCCCTCCCCTGGCTCTGCACTCCTCCTCTGTGTCCTCTCCTTAAGGCCTTGTCTCTAAACCACCGCCTCCTCCGCTCTGCCCTGACCGGTTCTTCAGACCCGTGCCCTCCTCCTCTCCTAGATGCTCAGACTTCTGCACCCCTCTCTGGCCTCGCCCCTCTGACCCCCTCCCTCTCCCTCGCCATGCTCGCCTCCCCTTGGCTCCACCCTCTCCTGGCCCCGCCCCGCCCCCATGACCCCGCCCCTGCCGAGGCCCCTCCTCCACCTGGGCACTTTGTGATATCTTCCGCGTTTTTTTCTTCTCGGTCTTCTCCTCCTCGCCCTCTCTGGCCTTCTCTATCGTCCATTCCCAGGCAATCATGGCCTTCAGGGACTCCTTGATGGGCCAGCGGTAAATCTCTTTGTCCTGGGGTGGACAGGAGGGTGGGGTATTGGTGGAATGGGGGGAGAGGGAGGCAGGGGAAGGAGCACCCCCCAGTGTTGGGCCCCAAGGCTGGGTCACCTTCTCTGAAAAGGTCTTGTAGGGCCTCAGCATGGGGTGGGTCTTCAGCTCCTCATCTATGTTCTCCCCGTAGGACCAGTTGTTCTGGATCTAGAGGTGGAGAGGCAGGGTGAGGGGTAGGCAGCAGCCTGGGGGACACAGAGGGGGAGGCAGGGGTGGGAAGCTGGGGTCTTGAGGGCTTCTGGGAAGGGAGGACCCCAATGCCAACCTTGTCAAAGGCCCACTTCTCATGCGTGTATTCTGCAAACTTGTTAATGAAGGAGTCCAGCTTCTCCGGGATGATCACACTGTTGGGGGGACGTGGTCAGAGCATGCCGGGGCGGGCCACCTAACCCCTGAGGCCTTCCCCTCCTTCTGCCAGCCCCCAAGCCTCAGCCCCCTCCTGTCCCTGGTCTCACTTGAGGGTCTCCACAGGCCGGGGATCAAAGTTGCCTTCAGCATCCACTGTGGCCTTTTTCTCTGCTTTGGATGAGTATGATGCGTCCACGTAGTCGGGGGGCAGCGCCCCGGCGATGGCACACAGACAAGGCATGGCCATTCGGTACAGCTCCGGGTCGTACTTCTGGGGATGCCGGGGTGGGGTGGGGTGGGGTTACGAGGTCACTGCAGGCCTTGCTGAGGCTTCAAACCCTGGAGCTCCAGAACCTCAAACTCACAAACTCCAATCATCAACCCTCCTCCCTGAGCCCCCAAACTTGAATTATGGTCCCTCTCCCTGAAACCCAAACCTCAGACCCAACTGGATCCTCAAATCACCCACATATTGCCCCTCTCCAAGCCTCCAAACTAGAGGCCCATCCCTTCTTCCATAACCCCCAAACTGAAGCCTCAACCCATAGATCCAAACCTGCAGAACTGCCTCCCTCTTGAGCCCCCCACATTTGGGGATTTCATTCTGGATTCCCAACTTTGGGCCCTGAACCCTCCACATAGGCCCCCTTTGGGGCTCCCTGGTGTCCAGACCTTATGGGCCAGAGAGTCAAAGATGCCCCAGAAGAGTTTACGCGTGAGGTGCAGCTCTTCCTCCGAGGTGACCCCGAAGTTGGCCCAGCCTGTGGGGAGGCAGTAGTACTTCCAACAGCGCTCATAGTGGTTGGTGAGGAGCTGGGTGGGAGCAAGGGGGGACACACAGATGAGAGGGCATAAGCAGATGGCAGGCAAATGAAGGCCCAGGGAGGCCTGGGGGTGCCAGTGCTCTTAAATTATGAAGGCGGTATGGATTATGCAAATAGTATGCTAATAAGGGAAGGAATGGTAGGTTCATTGAGGAGTGGTTCTGGACAGTTTATTATGCAAATTTACCATTCTAATTTAGCATCAAGATAGGCATTAAACTAGAGCTGGGTTTGTCTGGTATTGCTTTACACAAATAAGCATGCTAATGTTGATCCATGGGCAGGGTAGTGTGCAAATGGGCATATGGATGGAGTGATCTGTGCTTATGCAAATTAACATGCCAAATAGAAACATAAGCAGCACTGCATGCAAATATATGGTAATTGGGAAGAGGGCCCCCACCATCCAATATTGCAAATTTGAAATAGAGGCTGATTTAGATGTATTATGCAAAAAATCTGAGTTGGGGGTATCCCTTTATGCAAACTAGCATGCAAATGAAAAAGTAGGAGACGGTGTGCAAATATTCAGAATAGCTATGGTACTGTTTATTCAAATAAATGTGCTCATTTGAATAGTGTAAGGCTGGTGGTCTGGGCATGCGAATAAACATGCTAATTAGGGAAAATGGTGTGCCCCATGTAAATATATGCTAATCAAGCGGGGGCTGGTTTACTGGTAGACAAATTAAACGCTAATTAGGGAATGCTAGAGACACCAATGATGCAAAGTGAATGTCATCGGAAACCTAGTATGCAGATAAGGATGCAAAGAGGTTTCCATGGGGACGCTGCTGTCACCAGTGCAGGTGAACTGGGAGGGGACAGTGCTGGTACAAATGGATCCCTCCAGTCAGTAGCAAACTGATGGGCGGGGCTTGGAAATGAGCTGATTAAAGAGGAGTTTGCCCTCACCTTGAGTGACATCTTGGCAAACTCATTCAGGATGGGCACGTCAAACACCAGACGCCGTAGCAGGTGCTGCAACATGGACGGGCGGATGTACCTGCGGGAACAGGCACAGGGCGGTGGCGTCACACCTGGAGGCCCGTGCAGCCCCGCGCTGCTGCCCGCGCCCCCGGGGTCCCCCGCACCTGCAGAGCGCCATCAGACAGTCCTCGATGACGTCGCGCTGCGCCTTGGTGAGCGAGCGGCCGCGGGACAGGCGGTACACCGTGTGCAGCATGGAGTCCACCATGATGGCGCGGTGCTCGGTTCCCGCGAACAGCGGCGCGCACTTCGTAATGAGTGGCAGCACCGCCAGGCACAGGTAGCGGTTCAGCGCCAGCGCCATCTCCGTGGTGCTGAAAGTGGCCTGCGGTACAGGATGGGGACATCAGACCCGCTGCACACCCCTAGGCTAATGGACCCAAGCTTCTGATCATTCCGCCAAAACCCGCTTCTCCAAGTTTCTGCCCCACTCCTTATTACTTTCAACTATGCAAAATTTCAAACACACAAAAGTCCAAGATCTGATTAATGAGATTAATGAACCCCATTACCCAGATGCAGCTGTTCTGCAGACATGTGTATTTCCTCTCTGACTGTCACCTTTGTTCCTGTAATATTTTCACGCACGCCCCAGCCATGTATCATTTTACCCACACTGAAATATGCAACTCCATTCAGGCAAGTGCTATTTAACAGTCCAGGCTGTTAGCACACCTAACAGAATTAACAATCTCATAGTCTTGATGTTCATGATCAGCTGTCTCCAATTGTCTCAAAGATTATTTTGCATTTAGCTAAGATGGCTTGGACCGGGGTCCCAAGAAGGTCTACACACTGCACTGTCCTTGGCTGACAGGTCTCTTGGGGCTTTTTTTTTTTTTTTTTTTTAGTTTTTGTAGAAACAAGGTCTCGCTATGTTGCCCAGGCTGGTCTTGAACTTCTGGCCTTAAGTGATCCTCCTGCCTTGCCCTCCCAAAATGCTAAGATTACAGGGATAAGCCACCATTCCCAGACATTTTTTCATCTATATCTGTGCCTTTTCCTCCCCTTTTTAAAGCTATTTATTTGCTAGAGCAACAGGGTCATTTGTCCTGTTTCCTGTAGGGAACTCCCTACATTTGGCTTTGCCTGGTAGCTTCCTCGGGGTGTCAGTTAACTTGTTCCTCTGCCTCCTGTATTTGCTGTAAACTGCTGGTTACAGATTCAAGCTCCAGTGTTCCTCTTCCCAGCTAATGGCCAGCGCTTATCTCTGCCATCTGGGAAGCACCTTCGCTTGACCAGGTTTCACGGGGACAGCAGTCACCGCAGCCTCTGCCTCCCCTGCCAGCGACTTGTGTAAAGAACTATCAGCACTCGCTGCCTCCAATGCCCCCCGGGCTCTCTTAAGCCCTCTGCAGAAGGCTCCTGCCTGCCACCTCGCTGAAACTGCCTGTCAGGGTTACCAGTGATCTCCAATTGGCTAAGCCAGTGTTCAGTCTCAGTCCTCAGCTTCCTTGGCCTGTCACCTTGTCATTACTGTCCTTGTGCAGAGGTCGGTGTGTCCAGAGTGCTGAACTGTCACTGAGAATGATCTCCTGGGACTGGCGGTGTTGGAGATGCCTACCCACCATCCGCCAGGACTCGGTTTTTCTTGGTTTTTGTTTTCTATCTTTATAGGGTCGGTGGGGATTATGGTATGTACAGATGTCCCAGGAAAACACAAGTGCTGCTGCCGTCCCATGACCCGTCTCATGTCCCTCTGCAGAGGCAGGGGGCTGGCCAGGCTGGGGGGCGCTGCTCACCGTGTCCAGCGAGGCGGCCGCCCTCATGTCAGGCAGGAAGCCCACATCCAGCACGTGCAGCAAGAAGTCCTGGTTCTCGATGCCATACACACGGTCCAGGAAGAGCACCATGGATGCCTTGTGGTCCGGCACGAAGGACGCCGACATCTTTGGCTGCACCAGAGCCCCGTCTGCAGGCAAGGAGGGGAGGGGTTGGGGATGCCCTGAGGACACAGGGGTCCCCTCCCCAGCATCGCTCCCTTGCCAAGTCCTACCCCGTCCGCACCTTTGCCCAGGGTGGGGATCTGCAGTGGGAGGCTGATGATGCCCACGAGGTCCTCCAAGGGCACGAGGGAGCGGAGGATGGCGCGGATCCGCAGGGCCTCGCCTTTGCCGGCTTGGATTAGCTGGGGGACAGGGACACACCATCAGGCACCTGGGCCCCATTTAGTGACTGCTCCGTTCCATCCCTGCCTGGCACGCTGGCAGGTAGAGCAGGCCTCCTTCGCAAGGGGCTAACTCTAGAATTTCCAGCCCCAACCCATCTGCCTGTGCCCCCATCCCTCCTGATAGCTCTGGGCCATCACTGTCCGTCTCACCCACTGGACTGGGAGCTCTGTGAGACTGGGGCCTGGGGCAGTCTTGGTCACTGTCGTGTCCCCAGCATGGCCTAGCCCAGGACCACCCACGCAGTGAGAGCCCAATCAGTGCGCCAAATGCCTGATTGGAGGGTTCAAGGCCGGCCACACAGGCCCCCCATCGCCATCCCGCCCTGGCCCTCCATGTCTCACGTGCATCTCGGGCGCGCAGCGTCCAAGCAGGTCGATCAAGGCGGCATAGAAGGACATGATGGCGTGTCCCAGGTGCACCCGGTTTTCTTCAGGGGGCTCCTCGCCGAAGCTGTAGGAGAGGAGGGTGTGGGGGGGGGCCGCAAGGGGCACGGGGAAGGAGGGCGGGTCGCCCCACTGAGTAGGGACCAGGAGACTCACTGCTCGCGCCGCCGGTCCCTGCGGACGCCTGGGCCATCCCGCGCGGGGTCCTCAGAGATGCGGATGGCCTCCTCGATGGCAGCCAGCAGCCCCGAGCCCCCCTCGCCGCGCAGGGCAGGCCCAAAGCACTCCGGCTTGCGGATGAGCAGCCGTACCACCACGTTGGCGTTCTCCTCCACGCTCTCACCTGGCCACCGGGTGGGGACAGGAGGTCTCATGAGCCACGCGCAGGGACCCTCCGCACGCAGCCCCAGGCCAACACCTCAAGGGGTGATGCCAGGCCCGTGACTCGAGTGTGGACTGTCACCAAGGATGGCTTTGGCCAGTGACCGCACACCTCCCACCCTGCCGCTGCCATCCCCTCCTCACCGTTGACGAAGACGGCGAAGCGCAGGAAGTCCAGGTAGCGCTCGCCGCCACAGGGGTTCCAGCCAATGTCGGGGTACCCTTTGGCCAGGAGCATGGGGCAGGTTTGGAGGCCACAGCCTGCCAGATAGGACACGACCTGGGGGCGGGAGAGGGCTCAGCCAGAGACCAGGCCCGCCCCCTTCCTCCCCAGGGCCCAGAGCTAGGCCCAGCCCTGCAGCTCCTGGGTCCCATTCATCCCTGTGTCCCTCGGCAACTAGCCCTGGTCCCGCTCACCCTCGTCTCCCACCTGGACAGCCCCTCCCTGGGCATCCTGCTCCTGTCCTCCCCCTTGCCCTCGGTCTGCTCCCCGCATGCAGCCAGAGGGACTTTGTGAACACCTGAGTCTGATCACGTCCCTCCACTGCTCAGAACCCTGTGACGCCTCTAACTCGGGATAAAAGCCAGAGTCCTCGCCACACGATGCCACATGACCTGCCTGTCACCTCCTTCCATCACCCTCACTGCCTCTGCTCCAAGCACACTGGTCTCTCTGCTGTTTCTCCAACTCACAAGGTTCACTCCTGCCTCAGGGCCTTTGCACTGGCTGTTCCCTCTGCCTGTGATGCCCTTCCCCTGGGGATGCCATCTGGCCCCTCACCTCCTTCTAGGCTTTACTCGAAAATGTCATTTTCTCAATGAGACTTTCTCTGACCACTCTTACCTAAACTCAGACACCCTCCTGACACTCGATCTGTCTCTCTTCTGCTCACGGTTTTCCTCCTTAGCACTTGCCACTAGCGAGCACGCTATATATTTTATTTATTCATTTTGTATTTTAATCATCCTCTCATCTAGAATGTCAGCTTCACAAAGACAAGGATCTTTGGCCGTCACACTGCCACTGCCTTGCACAGGTCCTAACCCGTGCTGGGCGCGAATAAATATTTATTAAATGAATGATGCTATAGTAGCAGCTAGCCGTCATTGTGTGCTATTTTATACACGCTTTCCTGGATTAACTCATTTAATCCTCAGAACAGCTCTATGAAGTCATTTCTATTACTATATTCATTGTACAGATGAGGTGACAGAGGTGTGGAGACTCTAAGTCCCTTGTCCACGGCCACACAGCAAGGCAGTCGGGGGAGATGAACCTAAGTCGAGGAACTCCAGGGCCCACGCACGTCACCACTGCACGCAGACGTGGAGGCGCAGAGGGTAGCAAAACGTGCGCCGGCCACCAGCTGGGAAGCGCAGAGCACGGATCTGCACCCGGCCGTGAAGTGACAATGAACGAGCAACTGGGTGCTGTTCCCTCCCTGCGAATTTTTCTCCTTCTGATTTGGTCTGGACCATCCAGAATCACCCCCAGAATGGGCCCAGAATCAGCAGGTGCCCCAAGCAGACAGGTAGGGGCCAGGCCTCCTCCCTTAACCCCGGGGGGCCGACCCCCACCCTCCACACCTTTTCCAGGTCCTGCTCCTGCAACGCCAAAGCCAGCTCGTTGTTGTCAATGACAGAGGCGGCAGCCACGTCCAGGGGCGTGGAGCCCTGCATGCCTGCGGGGCCAAGAGTGGGTAAGAACGGCACTCCTGCTTCCTCCTCTGGGAAGCCCTCCCTGACCACCCCTTTTCCAGCCTGGGTCAGGTGCCTACTCTGGTCTGTATTTGCTCATCCCAGCCCTGACCACTCTGGGCTGTCGCTATCTGACATAGGTCTGTCTTCCCCACTGCACTGTGAGCCCAGGGAGGTCACTACTGTGTCCTGAGCATTACTCATTGCAGGGCCAGACCCACAGGGGGTTGAGAGTGAGTGTTTGTTGAATGACTGAATGAGCGAGTGAACCGGTGGAGAGTGGGGCAGACCTGGATAGGGGTGTCAGGAGTGGGTCCTGGGGGGTCAGCCACTGGGCTCGTGGGCTCTTACCCAGGCCGATGCCGCTGTTCTCCAGCAGGTAGCTCAGGTGGTCAAACATGGAGCGCTGGTTCTGCCGGCTGATGCGGCAGAAATAGCACAGGAAGCGGCAGCAGCTTGTCACCATCTTGGGGAAGCGGATCTCCTGGCGTAGGCAGGGTGGGCCAGGGGTCAGTGCCTGCCCTCTGTGGCACCCTCCCAGAGCTCCCCCGCCCACCCAGGCCCTTACCTTGGATTCGCCACCCCCGAGGACGTTCACCATGACCTGCATGACTGTCTCGTGCATGCCCAGCGCCCTCATCAGGTTCGGGTGTTGGTAGAACACTTTGTTGTTCATGATGTTCCTGTGGCCAGGTAGAGGACATGGAGTCACCAGGGGCCAGGGAGGGGAGCCAAGTCCGGGAAGAGCCATTGCTACCACTGTGACAGCAGTTAGCACCCGCTGACCTCTCGTCCTGTGCCTGGCCCCACCTGCTTTATAGACCTGAGATCTTCCCATCCTTACGGCCACTCTGGGAGCAGGAACTATGATTGTCCCTCTTTCACAGATAAGGAGACTGGCACGGATCCAAGGTGGCTCCCCAAGGGTGGAGATCTTTGTCATGTTGCCCATTGTATCCCCAAGTGCCTAGGAAGGTGCTTGCTACGTGTTTGCTGTGAATGAGACACCTTTGACCCTGAGTACTCGATGGTACCACTGCTGTTATTACTCACGTGAGCTCACTGAAGCCACAGGGTATGGGTGGCTCCTCCCCATTTTATGGAAGAGGAAACAAACTGAAGCTCTAAAAGGGTAAATAAACCTCGTGCCAAGAGTCACACATGAGTGGAAGCGGTCACCGCAGAGGGTGGAGGTAAAGGAAGGGGACATCACCAAAGGAGACGGGCTAGCCGCTGGGCAACAGAGTCTATCACCCCGAGGATGGGCCAGAAGTTGGGGGAAGGGGACATTGTTGTACAGAGGACATCACCCGGGGGACAGGCTGGAGCCACCGGGAAGTCAGGGGCGGGGCCTCACCCGATGCTCTGGATCATGAGGTTCTCCTCCTGGGGGCCCATCTGCACGATGAGCAGCGAGCGGATCTGGCCCAGGCACTCGAGCAGGCTCATGGTGTCCTCCACGGAGGACGGCGAGATGGTGTAGGCCCGCGGCAGGGCGCGCAGCAGCTCGCCGAGCCCGTCGTACTGCCGGTGCAGGAGGCTAAACATGGCCCGCACCAGCTCGGGGCTCTGCACGAAGTCCTCCTGGGCCCAGCGCACCACCGTGTGGGACACCAGCTCCTGCAGGGACCCTGGGGAGGGGACACAAGGGTCAGAACACTGTGCCACGGCAGGACAGCACGTGGGGCCTGGAGCCAGAACGATGCGGAAGGGGCCCCGTGCTCCATGAGTTTTCCCAGCTATTAACCATCCCCACCCTCCACCTGCACGAGCGGGAAGATTCTGGAAAACTCTTTTCTACCGCCCCAAGAATCTCTTTTGCCCTCCACCCTAACATCCAGACCAGAAGGGCTCCCTCCAAGTCTCAAGAGGAAAAATAAACTGCATTTGAAAGCACAAGTGGCAATTCCACCTGTTTTATAAGAATACTGCCAACTTTTCACCAAGCGAGACCACAGACACAAAGTACAACTGCAAGGACTCTGGTATCATTTCAAAATGATGACAAAATAACTCTTGTATTTTTTTTCTCCCTGCTGACTTCCCGGGAACTCACCCCCCTACACCCAGCATCCATTTATCTGTCTGTGTCTCCTTCTCTCCCAACCTTTTCCTCCTTCCAAGAATGTCTGGGGACAGAAAAGAGACGTCTCCCATGTCTCAGGGTCAGGAGAAACCAACCAGCACTGGCATTGAATGGTGGTGTTGATGCAGGACCCATGATGTGTTGATCCTACTTTCCTTTCAACAGTCTTACCTGATCTGGCCTTGTCACTTCCCTGTCCTTGTCTCTTGCCACTCTAGACTCTAAATGTACCAAGCATGTCCCTGCCCCAGGGCCTTTGTACTGACTGTTCCCTTTGTACCAATCATCCTTCCCCAGGTCTTTGCACACCTCGCTCCCTCACTCCGACCCCCCTGCCCTCCTTCCTGCCTAGCTGCCCTTCCTTGCATCCCTCCTCATGGCCTGCTTGGGACACAGAGGCTCCCCAGCGCAGGACTGCCCACCCTGCCCCACTGTCCCCTCGTCCTCACGGGGCTGGCTCTCCTCAGCTGGCTGCTCCTCCTCGGGCTTCTCCTCCTCCTTCTTCACCAGCCGCACTTTCTCCAACAGGCTCATTAGGCGGCTTCCCAGGGTGGTCTCTTCCTCTGGTTCCTCCTCCTCTCCCCCCAGCTGAATTCCTGCAAGTGGTCAAGAAGGAAGGGAATGTCATCCATTTGTTTGCTTATTCACCTGCTCAATCATTCACTTCTTCATTCATTCAGCAATGCATGCATTTATGGAGTTTTTCATTTCTTCTGTTTTTTTGAGATGGGATCTCACTATGTTGCCCAGGCTGGTCTCAAACTCCTGACTCAAGCAATCCTCCTGCCTCAGCCTCCTGAGTAGCTGAGATTATAGAAGCGTGCCACCATATTTCTTTGTATGTTCATATCTTTGCTCATTTATTTATCCTGTGAAACATTTGCCTTTTAAATCAGCTATTGCAGATATGTGTAAAGAACTAAAGGAAACCATGTCTGAAGAATTAAAGGGAAGTACAATGATAGTGTCTCACTCAGTAGAGAATATTAACAAACAGGTAGATAATCTGAAAAAGAACCGTATAGAAATTCTGGAGTTGAAAGGTACAATAACTAAAATAAAAAGTCAGTAGAGAGGTTCAATAGAATATTTGACCTGGTAGGAGAAACAATCAGTGAACTTGAAGGCAGGACATTGGGATTATCCAGTCTTCAAGCACAAAAAAATGGGAGAATGAGGAAAAATGAAAGGGAGCCTCAGAGGCCTGTGGGATGCCACCAAGCATACCGATATATTCATAATGAAGGTCCCAGAACGAGAAGAGAAAGAGAAAGAAAAGTATTTGAAGAAATAATTGCCAAAAACATCCCAATTTTGATAAAAAGTATTAATCTACCCATCCAAGAAACTCAACAAACTCCAAATAGGATGAATTCAAAGAGCTCCACATGTAGACCCATCGTACTCTGTTGAAAGGCAAAGACTAAGAGAAAATCTTGAAAGTCAACCAGGGAAAGATGACTCATCATGTACAAGGGAATCTCAATAAGGCTATCAGGTGACATCTCATCAGAAACAACAGAGGTCATCTGCCCGTCCTTCCAGCCAGCCAGCCAGCCACCTCTCCACCCAGCTGTCAACCATGCATCTAACCAGCCAGCCATCTTTCACTCCTCTCTTTCTTTATTCGTCCATCCTTCTATCCATCCATTCACACACCCATCCATTCACCTGCCTGTAGCCATCCACCCAAACGCCCACATAAACATCCTCTTCCACTCGTCATCAATCTGCTCACTATACATTCATTCAACCATCCAATAGTTGCATAGCACCAATGCCGCAGAGGTTTAAGGTCAGGAAATCTCAGGGAAACTTCGGGAGAGCTTTCAAGAGAAAGTCTTGGGGGCGGGCTCTCCGATCCCCTCTCCTTACCACAATGCAGCAGCAGGTCTTGATGAAAGTCCAGCAAATCCTGCCGCAGCTCTTCAGGGAGAGGACAGTCTTCGTCCTCTGGGACATCTTTGAAGTGCAGTAGCATGTTGATCTAGGGCAAGGTCAAAGGTTAGAATGAAGGTCTGAGACCCCAGCGCAGGAACTCTGAGGTCAGGGATCAAAGAGCCAATTGTATTAAACAAGTCCCTATCTAAAGTGTGAGTCAAAGTGTGACTTAATGAAGAGTGTCTGGGAGACTAGGACAGAGGTTTGGAAGAGGTCAGGGTCAGTGTGCGCTGACTCAGAGGTCAGGGTGGCTCAGAGAGAGGTATGAGAGTAAGAGGTAACTGTATCACCAGGGTCAAGGGTCAAATGTGGGTTTAGAAGTGGAGGCCCAGCAGAGACCAGAGTCAGCAGAGACGCTGAGGTTGGGATTTGGCCAGTAAGGCCAGCCAGAGTCACCTGCTCCTGGGGCGGGGAGCGGAACTCGCGCGTGCGCCGGGCGGTCTCGGCGGCAGACATGGTGAAGGCCTTCATGAGCAGGCCGTAGCGGCTGCGCTGGTTGTCCTGGAGCTTGTCCACATAGCGCTCTGCAAAGGCCGCCAGGGACTCCACGCGGTGCTGCAGCTCTTGGTCACAGAAATACTCCAGCAGGTGGCACGTCTGAGGAAGGACAGCCATGCGGTAGGATGGATGAAGGGGAGTCCATCGGGACCTCCTTGACATTTTTCTTTTGCTTTCTCTCCCCTCCCCATGGCCCTGCCAGGTCCAGCCACCATCATCTCCTGTGTGGGTCCTTAAGCCAGCCTCTTGCATGGTCTCATCCCACACGGGAACCAGAGAGATCGTTCCAAACCAGCATCGCCCCCCTGAGTTCTGCATTTCCACCACTCCCCACGCCTCAGGACAAAGTCCAGACTCGTGCCCCGCCCCCCCAGACCTCGTGACTCCCAACCCGGAGAACAGGAAGGAGCAAGACCCACCTGTAGCTTCACTGACTCCGGCAGCTTCATCTGGAGCAGTCCCTCCTCCAAGCCTTCTTCTTTTTCCCCTTCTGCTGCCTCCTCTTCCTCTTTTTCCTCATCTTCCTTCTCCTGTGCCTCTTCCTCCTCATCCTCCTCCTTCTCCTCCTCATCCTCCTCTTCTTCTTCCTCCTCCTCCTCCTCTTCTTCTTCCTCAGTGAACACTTCAGGCTCAATCATCTTCAAGATCTGCTTCACATCGTCATCGCCAAAGACGCCCATCACCTACAGGACAAAGTCTGGGTCCCTCACTGTGGCCTTCACTGTGGTCCTTCAAATAGCCATTGGGGTGGGGTGGGGGAATGGTTGGCTGCATGGCTGGAAAGATTTGTGCATGAAAAGTTGCATAGATGGATATATGGATGAATGGTTAGATGGGCATATGAATAAAAGGGTACATGAAACAAGGGATGGACAGAAGGATGGAGAATGGATGGATGCGTGGATGAATGGGTGTAGATGGCTGGATGGATTTGTGGGTAGGTGGATGGGTGTACACACATATGGATGGGGAGATGCATGGATGATGAAAAGGGAGGTGGAAAATGGAGGAACGGGTGAATCTGTGGATGGGTGTATGGATGGATGCACGGGTAGAAAGATGATTACTAGATGTATGGAAGGAAAGACAGACCAATCAATAAATGAGTAGGTGGATAGATGACTAGGTGGAATGGCGGATGGACTGATGTATGGAGGAATGGAAGGATGAGTGGGCAAATAGACTGAAAGTTGCATGGATGGATACATGAATGGATGGATGGATATGTGGATGGAGACCAGGACAGAAAGGTGGATGGGCCTGTTGATGGAAGGATAAGGATGTATAGGGATGAATGGATGACGGATGGTTGGAAACGGGGTGGAGAGTGAACCAAGTGATGGATGGATGAATGGGAAGAAGGAAGAGATGAATAAACATGAACAGATGACATGAACGGATGGAAGGAAGGTGAACGAAGGGTGGGTAGATGGAAGGATAAATTGAAAGCTGCTTGGATGCATGGAGGAGAGATGAGTGGGTGGCTGGATGCATAAACGGGAGGGGAATTGACGCATGCATGTTAGGATTATTCGGAATGTGGAAGAACAGGACAGAGGGAGGCAGGAGGAAGCCATTACCAGCAGCGTGGACACCAGCTTGAGCACAGGCACGAACTGGAACTCCACAGAGCCCCCGACGGGGTCGCGTGCGTGCTGCCCCCCGTCCCGCACGGCCTCCCCCAGCATCCTCAGGGCCTTGTCGCGCAGGGCCTCCAGAGGAATGGCGGGGCTGAGGCGGGCGGGGGCTTCCGCTGCCCCAGCAGCTGGCAGGGCGGCCACGAAGCAGGGGGGTGAGAAATGGTGCGGGGGCCTGAGCGAGGTGGTGACTCCAACGCCAGGCAGGCCGTGTTGGCGGGGACCATTTTCGGCGCTCCGTCCCGGGGGGAAGAGAGTGATGGAGCGGGTCTCCTGCGTGAGCGGCACGACGTACTCCGAGAGCATGGAGCGGCGGCTGCGGCAGGCGCTCTCGAGGTGGATGCTGATGAGGAGGTCGTAGTAGCCGGCGCGCAGCGGGCCGGGCAGGTGCGCGTCCTCCAGGGCGTGCAGCAGCTGCGCCTGGTCCACGTGGCTGCACAGAGCGTGCGCCACGCGGTTGTTGCCCAGGGCGCACACGGCGCGGTAGAGGCGGAGAGTGTGGGAGTGGAAGCGCTGCAGGTCCAGGCGCTCCGACAGCTCCAGGATGTCCATGCACCTGGGGGACAGACGCACGGACCAGAGTGAGTGCTGGTGGCTCCAGCAGGGAGTCCCAGGGTCCTGCTCGGTCAGGCTCCGTGAGGGCAGTGAAGCTAGACGACTAGGACCCTTTCAATAGTTCTGTGAGTCCCTAAGGGCTCTGGGGCCCCTGGGATGTTCTGGGACTCTGGGGGTATCTCAGAATCCACAGAGAACATCTGATGACCCTGAGAGGTGTCTGGGACCCCCAGATGGGGTCTGAACCCTCTGTGGCAGGACTGAGTGCCCTGGTTACGTCTGAACACCATGAGAATGGAAACCCCAGCCGGGCAGGTTGTTTCTGCCTGTTTCATTTTGGTTTTTGTTTGTTATACTCACAGCACCTAAAACAGGAGCTTAATAGATATTTGTTGAATGAATAAATTAATAAATGGATGTGCCTGACTCCCGTTGGACATGTCTGAGCACCCTGGGTCACGTGTAAGCATTACTAAAGTGTCACTTCACAAGGGCTTGGTGTCTCTGGCCTAGAATTCTGGTGAACACATAGGAGGGGCCCAGAGGTATTTGTCAAATGAATGAATAAAGGAATGAATGAGGCACGTCAGAAGCCTCCGGGGGTGAGTCTGGGATCCCTGGCCATGTTCAGAGTGCTTAAGTGTTCCTGCCATCCACGTGGACACATCTGTCGCCCTGGGTGTGTCTGGGTTCCCCGGAGGAGGTCTGAGATCTCCCTGGGGACGCCGGGGAGACCCCAGGGTGTATCCGAGCCTCTCTCTGAGTAATGCCTGGGTCCCCGGGCATGTTGTCGGGGCTCCCTGAGATGTTTTTGGGGTCCTGTGAGGTGGGTCTGGGCCCCTGGGGTGTTGTCTGGAGTCCCAGGGTTGTGGGAGGACAGGCACTGAGTTGGACTGAGACCCTAGAGGGCTCACAGCGCCCGCCCCACCCCCGCGCAGCCGCGCTGGCCCTGACCGGTTCTCCTCAGGGACGTGCAGGGCCATCATGGTCAGCGGCTCCTGGCACTGCACGGCCCAGCCGAGCCGCTCGCCCGCGCGCCGCGTCTCCACCTGCAGGAAGTGGTTGGGCATGCGGCTCCAGGACACGGGCATGAGCATCTGCATCTCCAGCCGCGGCGGGCACTGCGGGGCTGGGTTCTTGCGCTCGCTCAGGAACATGGCGGCTGACAATGGCATGATGTTCTGCGGGCACGGAGGCACGCATGGGTCAGGATTCCCAGACCTCCCTGTCCCACCACTCAGCTTCCAGGGAGACCTCCGGGATTGCCCACTTCCTTTCCGCCGCTCCGCCAGCCTGACCTCCCCCGCCACACCGCCCCGTCCGCCTCAGCCTGTCCCCGTGAGTGTCCCCCTCACTGCGTCCTGACCTTCTGCTTCCCCAACTCAAACTGGATGACGTTCTGGTGGGTGGGCAGGACAAAGACGGCAGGAAATAGCTTCGTGTTGGGTTCCACCTGGCAGGGGAGACGAGGGCAAGGTGAGGAAGAGGATGGGCTGGAAGTGGTGTGGACTCTGGACCTCAAACTCTGGGGCCGATCTGCAGACCCACATTTGGGCATCAGACACTCCCCAGTGGCTCTGAGGTCACCCTTGGGCTGGGCCAGCCAGGCCAACCTCTTCCAACTCCCCCAAGGCAGCCTGTCACCTGGGTCTCATCATGTCCCCACTAGGCATGCCCTTCCTGTTTCTCTCCCAGACATACTCTTCAAAACCCAGAAAGTGTCCTCGGGCTGCCTGCCTTCCCTCCGATCTTCCCCGTGGAACCCACCCAGCCAGCCTCTGCCACCACAAACACCATCTCTGAAGCAGTCTTGACCAAACCAAACCTGAATCTAAACACACCTCTGGACTCAATTCCCAATTACAGGGAATACAGGGGACAGAGGAAAATGTTAAAAGGACAGCACAGGAAGGCATCGGCCAGACCCAGACTATGGAAAACTCGACCAGCACGCTCCAGATGTTAATGTACGCATGTTCCCTAGGATCTTGTTAAAATGTAGATTCTGGTTCAGCAGATGTGGGGAGGGGCCTGAGACCCTGCATTGATTGATTGATTGAGATGGGGTCTTGCCCTGTCATCCCAGGTAGGATGCAGTGGCTTCATCATAGCTCACAGCAACCTCAAACTCCTGGGCTCAAGTGATCCTCCTGCCTCAGCCTCCCGAGTAGCCGGGACTACAATCTCACACCACCACACCCAGATGATTTTTCTATTTTTTTGCAGAGATGGGGTCTCGCTCATGCTCAGGTTGGTCTTGAACTCCTGGGCTCTAGCGATCCGCCCTCTTTGGCCTCCTAAAATGCTGGGATTATAGGCATGAGCCACCACGCCAGGCCAGATTCTGCATTTCTAACAAGCTCCCAGGTGACACTAATGCTGCTGGTCTGGGGAGCGCACTTTGAGGAGCAAAGGGCTACAGGACACACAGCCCAGTTCCTTCGACAAATACATTTCAAGGGGAAAAAAAGAGGTGGGGGGGGAAACCTACATAGGAAAAGAGACTCGAGAGACATAGCACCCAATTAAAATACATGCCCGGCCGGGCGTGGTGGCTCACGCCTGTAATCCCAGCACTCTGGGAGGCCGAGGTGGGTGGATTGCTCAAGGTCAGGAGTTCAAAACCAACCTGAGCAAGAGCGAGACCCCGTCTCTACTAAAAATAGAAATAAATTAATTGGCCAACTAAAAATGTATAGAAAAAATTAGCCGGGCATGGTGGTGCATGCCTGTAGTCCCAGCTGCTTGGGAGGCTGAGGCAGGAGGATCGCTTGAACCTAGGAGTTTGAGGTTGCTGTGAGCTAGGCTGACGCCACGGCACTCTAACCCCAGCAACAGAGTGAGACTCTGTCTCAAAAAAAAAAAAAAAAAAAAATACATGCCCTTACTTAGATTCTGATTCAAACAAACAATAAAAAGATATTTTTGAGACAACCAGAGAAATTTGAACAAGGACTGGATTTTTGATGATATTTGGCAACTACTGAGGTTTTTTTTTTTTTTTTAGGTAATAGTGGCA
>CAUYPO010126275.1:0-11317 GCA_963574435.1 Cheirogaleus major | reverse complement strand
GATGACTAAGAAAAGTTTCCTGTCTCCAGGAACTGCACGAAGATCTCTTTTGGGCAGAGACAACTGCTTAACCTCACTGTCCTTCGCTGCTGTTGCCGCCGCCCTGGTCACTACCAGCACCGATCACCTCCAGGGACTTAGTCCGCAGCCCGCCCTAATCTGCGTCTTTCTGCCCAAGTGTTTCCCCAATGGGGTCAACTCTGAGCCTCACCTTTCCAAGGAAGCCCGGCGGCGCGCAGGGATCTGCAGTCCGACTCGCATTTTCAGACCGAGTTTTCCGTGGATCGCGCGGTCACTCGCTGCCAGAGTTGTCAGTTGACCGACTGCCACTAAAGCCGCTGCGTCAGTGATTTTAATTTTACGCGCAGAACAGTTCTGGCTGGGTTGTGTAGGCTTAGGGTGAGTTTACGTGTGTGTGTGTGTGTGTGTGTGTGTGTGTGTGTGTGAGAGAGAGAGAGAGAGAGAGAGAGAGAGAGAGAGAGAGAGAGAGAGAGAGAGAGAGATTTAGAAACAGATCTATGGGACAGACAGACACGGAATCTGGCATCGGAGCCCTGGCAAGCAGAGTATCTAGAGCTGCTGGTGCAGGACATTTCCAAGGACTCAGCTCCGGGTGCCGGCCCAGCCGGCAGAGATGTCCCGGTTGCAAGGAGGCAGCCCTATTCTTCCCAGAGTCAGAACTATGTACAGCGCGCTCTGAATTTGCAGGGCTGTTTGAGGGATTTTTCTGAAATGAGCAAGAGGAGGAGAAAATGGTTTAACGGTATATTGAATCAGTGGGGTCTTTTTTAGTCACAGATTTTTATTTAAAAAAAAAACACCAGGAAATATGGAATGCAATATTTCTACTTGATTAAGCACAAGGATAGAAAATGAGTGCTACCACCTTCCTAGTCCACGTTGAGGGAAATTACTCTAGATTTCAATGTTTTAACTCCTAGTGCATCTGCAGAGCCCAACACTAGGGAGGCAGCAGAGAACTGGAATTCCAACTGGGGGAGCCAAATTTGCTGGGATCTCCACCTTAGCAGACCAAAGGGATTCACACCATCCAAATTCTTGTGGGTATTCTCAAGTTGTTTGGGGAAAATTTAGCTGGTTTTTACTTAGAGATTAGGTCAAATTAAATCTTAAAGTCTGTGTACTTTGAGAGGACAAAGGAATAAAGGGCAGAAACTGGCACTTTAAGACTGATTATTACCTACAAATTTTATAGCCATTTTATCATATAAACCTTAATATTATGGTCTGAAATTCTCTCCATGGCAGAGTCCTATGTCTTCAGACTCATTTCATACCTCACTGCCCCTTTCTGTCCAACCACATTGTCCTACTTGCAAATTAGTCTTTTTTATTTACCATGGGCTTGAGTACATATGATTTCTTCTACCTTAAACATTGTTCTATGCCTGGTTAACATCTTTTCAACCTTTAAACTTGAACTGAATCACTACTCCCTGAGAAAGAACTTCTCTTAAATCTTCTATTAATAATAGAATAGAATACGTTTTCATATTTCTCTTGGCACTATATGCCTCTCTTTTCTTGCAACTATTACATTAATTTGATGATACCTTGATCACTGTCTCCCTCATTAGAATATAATTTCCAAGAGGACGGATGCAGTGTCTAGTTTTGTTCCCTAATAAAACTCTCCTGTCCATTGCAATGTGCACTACACGCAATGGATACACAATAAATGTTAGTCAAACAATGTGTGAACCCTTACCATTCTATGAAGTAAATGTAAACCTCATTTTGAGATGAGGAACTAAGTTCATACTGAGTAGTTGATATTCCAAGTCCTAGAGCTAGTAAAAAAGTTATTATTCCCTACTTTTCTTGAACTTGAACTTGGGGCTCATCAATTGCAGAAACTAATGTGTAATTCAGAAAGGAAAGGGGAATTCTTTCCTTTCAGGGAATGGATAATAATGATATTCATGGCAAGTGTCTTTAAGGAAAAAAGCATAGACTTGTGTCTTTGAACATGGTTTCCACAATCATCATTAAGAGACCTACACTATTTATTAAGCAACTTAAATGATGTGTAAGAAGGTAATTGATAGACAATCGAAACATTCCACTTTCCCAACAGTCTTCTCCTCTTCCCAAATTCTGTAAACATGCAGAACATCCTGATACATTCAGCATACAAAGAACTCTAAATAGGAAATGCAGACATCTGATCATCAAGATAGAAGATACACTCACTTTAAGCCTCAATTTAGTTATCAATTAAGTTATCTTTAAACAACCCAATGGTCCCAATGTGCTGAACACCACCTTTCCTTTTTACACTATAGAATCTTGTCCACTATATTGTCTCTTCAAATATTTTTTTTCTGAAAACAACATCAACAACAAAATCAGACTCTTCTTAATCCTTGCCTCTCTGCCATGAGAAGGAAAAGAAACAGAGAAATCACAACATCCACAGTAGTAAATCACACCTCTCACGGGAAACTTTCTTAAATTTTCTGGTTACGACCCATGGGGGGAAAATGGTTCAAAGGGGAGACTTCTTTCCTCTTTTCTGAGAAATTTCAGAGCAAAAGAGAAGCTGATCAAAATGGTAAAATCAGAGTGAAACTGGCCCAAGGATCTGCCAACAGGGCTTGGAAGGCTCAGCTTCCCCCTCAGTGTGCAGATATTTTTCTACTCTGAGGAAAATTCTGGGCAGATCTTTTTCTTTCTTTCTTTTCTTTACTTTTCCTTTCTTTTCTTTTCTTTCTCTTCTCTTCCTTCCTCTTTCCTTCTTTCTTTTCTTTTCTTTCTGTCTTTCTTTCTTTCTTTTTTAATTTCTCTTTCTTTTTTAATTTCTTTTTGGTGTACAGATGTTTTACATCCTTGGAAATCTACTTTCTTATGTATGCTTTTTCTGGTGACCTCAGGGCCTAGGAGCTTTAACACAATGACTGCCACACTAGAAAAAATTTTTTTGCCTTGGGGCCATGGTGTTTTATTATGAAAATAGAACAAAAATTTCAAAAACAAAACAATCTTTTCTAATTTAATGAAAAATTTATTTTTTTATTGTTTGCTGTGTGTGACTTATGTGCAATTAAATTATTAATACCAATTCTAACAATAAAAACTTGTTACATTAACAAATAAGATTTTCACAAACCATCTGCAGTTATACATGCTTCACGAAACCCTGGGCTCAAAACTAGCATGAGTTAAATACAACTCACACGGCAGTTAATGTGTTAAGCAAGTTGCTTTTCAGGCATCAAGGTTTTTGTACTTCTTACTATTCCTTTTCTGCTTGAGAATAAAGGACAAGCAAGTGTTCAGAGCTGCATCTCCAAACATTCTTAATTCTTTCTGCATTCTTAATTCTTTCTAGAACCTTCACATACTTGGAATATAGGTAATGCTCAATACATTGTGAGAATGAATGACCAGCCAATTTATTTCTCCAACCCTAGGGAACTTAGCAGAATGGGATGCTATATCCAGTATGGTGGCCTTGATAAATGGTTCATAGGACTTCTAGTCTTCCTCTAAGTATTTTCAAGGGTTGCAGGTTAAACATGGAGGAAGCATGTGACTCTTTTCCCAGTGAGTGATCCGGAAAGTCCAATTGTTGAAATGCCTGGAGACAAAAGTTTGTCTCACTATCAAAAGAGCTCCAGGGCAAAGTGTGGTGGCTCACGCCTGTAATCTCAGCACTTTGGGAGGCTAAGGCAGGAGGATCACTCGAGGCCAGGAGTTCAAGACCATCCTGGGCAACATAGTGAGAAAACACCATCCCCACCCCATCTCTACAAAAAATACAAAAATTAGCCAGACGTGGTGGCATGGGCCTGTAGTCCTAGCTACTGGGAAAACCGAGGCAGGAAGATCTCTTGAGCCCATGAGTTTGAGGCTGCAGTGAGGTATGGTCACACCACTGTACTCCAACCTGGGTGACAGAGTGAGACTCTGACTCTAAAAAGAAAAGAAAGGAAGGAGATGCAGGTATATTTCTTAGAGCAAAACCTATCAGCAATAGAAGAATTACTGTTTGTACTGACTCCTGTGCAGGAGGATACTGTTCAGATTTGGGATCAAAGACATTCAGATCTGGGATCACAGCCAGCTTCATGGATGAGGCCAGTGCAGCTGTGTAGGAACCTACTCCCAGAAAGACCCCATGCTTGGGGGCTAATGCTCTGAGGTTGCCATCTTAAAATTCTTAATAATTGTATCTTTGAATTTGCGTATTGTAAGTTAAGTCTGATGGGGCAGTGGAGCATGCACTGGAAACTTGGAGTTTTGCCTGTGGTCTGCCTCCTACTGTCTCCCTTCCTCCCTGGGATGTTTTCAACTACCTGCTCCTGCTGCCTGACCCCAGGAACCACCTGGCCTCCCCCTCCCTGCTTAGCCCTCCCCGACTGCTCCCACTCTCCACCCTCCTCCCCCGTGGAACCTGCACTCTGGAGTGGGAAGGTCCAAATCTCCTACCTCAGAGTGGAGTAAGGCAGCACCACTGCTCCTTAGGTGGGTTAAATAAGTAAGGCCACTCACCCACCCTTGCCTATATCTGTCTTCTCCCTATCCAAGCAGTCTGTGAGTCCGAGTCCCTGCGCAGAGGTTGCAATCCCTGCAATAGATTGAGATCTAGCCACAGTTGGAGCTCTTCTATTTTTATTCTGGACTAGGTCCAACAAATTATGTAGTCATCTGTTCTAGGATAATAATCCATATTATGTGGCAAGCACTGTTCAAAAGACTTATTCCAAATGTGGAATCCAAAGCACAAAAAGGCTAAACAATTTGCTCAAAATTACAAAGTAAATAAATAACAGAATTGATATAAAGTATCAGTGACATCTGGCCTCAAAATTATTGCTATTAACAGACATTCCATATTGCCTCAAGCTCTTAAAGAAGACCACACTCTTATAAGGATTTTCATCTCCTTTAAACATTTACATAAATTTTCAAGCCAACTTGTCAAAGCCTCACTTATCTGCTTTAATTTTATAATTTTTAATACAGAGTTGTCTAAGTTTCTTTGTCAAATATAATTTTAAAAATAAATACATTTGTTAAATTCCTGCTTCCCATTTTACTTTTCTCGTGTTTGTGCCTTTATCTTCTGCATAATCTTATCATACAAAGTAGCAAGGATTTTACCCATTTAATGAGTTATTCTTTGACAGGGTGAAAATATATTTGTGTTCTTGTGTGCTCAGGTTATTTTTCTCATGCAAAATCTAAAATAATACTGAGATTAATTACTGATCTATCCACATCATTGGTCTCCAATAGAAGTATGTAAAGAAAACAAAATTCAAGTGGAAATGTGAGAAGTGGAACTGACAGCAAACTTCCATTAAAAACTCAAGAAAAGTATAACTATTGGAATAATAATTTTTAATAGTTATTAATATGAACTATTAAATTAATTGTTTAATTAATATTTCATTATTATAATTAGTAATTAATTATATAATATTAAAACTACTATATATAGTTATTAATATAAACTAACACTCCCACACAAATGGGAAACTGTTAAGGGAAGGAGGCACAATCTTTTCATAACATATATATAGTATTCAAGAGAGAAAATTTGCCTTTTTGTTCTAGCCTTACTATAAAATTGTAAGCAAATAAGAATTATGCAAATTAATCACAAGGCACACTGGTCTGGTTCTTGGAATTTACACAATTTGGGTGTGATTCTCTTGTTTCTCTTTTCAGTCTTGGATGAACAGGCACCCCACGACTTGGAGATCCAGCTTCATACCATACAGATTTCTGAAGGGTCTCATATTCTTTGCGATGGTTCGCTGAGAGTCTTCCAATCTCCCTTTCCCTGCGTGCCCAGGGCCAGACTTGGATACATTCAGTAGAACTTTCTGTCTTTTGACCTCAACTTTCCTGATCTCGAATAGGGACCTCAAATCACCTTTGTGCTAATCGCTGCCTTCACCTGCATCCGAGTTCTGGACACAGTTAAGATCTGAAAATGTGATTCCAGTTACCATTCCACAGGCAGCAGGCAAGACTCCGTGAGCCTGCGGTCTGCCTTTCCTTATCCAAGTGGTCCTCCCTTGTAAAACAATAATGGACTTCAGAAACTGAGCATGCACATTCCACATCGGTAGGTTGTTTGGGGTCTTTTCGATGCCCTAGACATTGAGCCCAGTCATACAAAGTCCAACCCTCCTTTTCTCATTCCCAGTCCTCACCCTGCCTGGCAGACAACTGGGTACACCTGGCTCCCTGTCCCTCAGTTTCTGTCAAACACTGCCCGGGACAAAGAGAGGGCAATTTCCTAAAGTTCAGTCCACCAATTTCTGGTTATTTTCTGGGGATCATATTCTGTCTCCCAAGAGATGGAGATCACAGAGCCTTCTATGGTCAGATAGAATAGGACAAGACTTTTAAAAAATGTTCTCTACTTGGAGGCTGCCTAAAATTTCTGTATTATTTGGAAAGTAGTTTTTCCTCAAGGTGTATTTTCTTGGTATGACTCGTGGACTTCGATATTAATGATTTTTAACAAATAGAGAATCGCACTAACCTTGGTAATTTCTTAATAAGAAAAATCAATTTGATGGTATCAAATCTTACACAGTCAGGAAAAATCTAATATTCTCTTAGTGAGGGAAATAGTGCACCTGCTCAGGTTTCCGTAGTGTATTGGTTATCACGTTCGCCTTACACGCGAAAGGTCCCTGATTCGAAACCGGGTGGAAGCAGCCTGTGTTTTGCACTTTGAAGTTTCCTTAGATGAACTTTCTAGTGGAAATCTTTAGAATTGCAACGTTGCGGGACCCTTCGTGCTTTCTCAAGCCTCAAGTATCTTACTCCCTGCATGTTAGCTGTGGTGTGAATAGAAGAAGACGACCATCTCACGGTGGATGACTGGTAGATGTGAGTTTGGGAATCTCTGCACTCTTCCAAATCTGAAGTACTGACTGCAGACTTTCCCTAGAGGCCCTTCGGAATTTCTACAAGGAAAAGGTCTCTGCTTGTAGACCCAGGGTTCCATGGCCACTCTGATGGACATTACCAGTCTCCAGCGATTTACTTACTGCCAGACAATACTTTCAGACATCACATGGCTTTTGGGAAAGAAGAGAGAGAGAAGTATAAGGGGACGGTAGGGAAGTGAGATGCGTAAGGCAAGATTCTTCAGGGAGAGGTCAGTGGGGCTGAGCCTACTGAGTAACCTGCCTCCCTTGACCATTTCCCACCTCCTGATCCCACGAAGACCTCAGGTTCTCGGTTCGCAGCTGCCTTGTTGAATGGTCTTTCCTCTCAGGGGCATTCCCACTGCGAGGTCAATGCAAAGCCGTGACTTTGAGTAAAGCCAGAGGTTCGTAGAGTGCTGGGATAGACCCGTGCCTCTAGATCCAATCTGGGCTCCAGTAGCTCACTCACTGCTGAGAGCCTTGCTTCCATGGAATGATTGCAAAATTCCACTTAGACTTGGGATGCTCTAGGTGGAATTGAGGTGAGGTTAGAGTGCTTCCCTGCATGTATCTGCATTGGGGTCCTTGCAAGAAACCTGGATGGGCAGATAAGTGGGCACAAAGTGTGAAAATCTTTGCATTATATGTTAACGTTCACCAGTGAGTACACCACAGAAGTTCTAAGCAACTAAGTAACCATAATGATTCTGCCAGTTTTTGTCAGCCAGCCTTAGTATTAGACACTTCAGTGCCAGCAAACTGGTCAGAGGAACCAAGTAGTCTGGTGACAGGGATAGAAACTATCTATGCATGGGCCCAGTAACAATCAACTTGTTTGGCTGTCACACAAAGTTAAAGAGATCTTTTTAAAATGTAAATCTGTTCTTTGACTTCTCTGACTAAAATTCTTCCATGGATTCCCATTGTTGTTGGGACTAATTCACAAATCCTAGCAGGGCGAGGTAGCTCACGCCTGTAATCCTAGCACTCTGGGAGGCCGAGGCGGGTGGATCGCTCAAGTTCAGGAGTTCGAATCTCAGCCTGAGCAAGAGCGAGACCCCGTCTCTACTAAAAAATAGAAAGAAATTAATTAGCCAACTAAAAATATATAGAAAACCTTAGCCGGGCATGGTGGTGCATGCCTGTAGTCCTAGCTACTCGGGAGGCTCAGGCAGAAGGGTTGCTTGAGCCCAGGAGTTTGAGGTTGCTGTGAGCTAGGTGGACGCCACAGCACTCTAGCCCGGGCAACAGAGTGAGACTCTGTCTCAAAAAAAAAAAAAAAATCCTTAACTTGTCCTATAAATAGCGATCATACATCTTAGTTTAGACTTGATGTTGATCAATTGATGCTTGTTAAGTACTTTTAGCCCCCCACCTCCTTTACCATCAAGTAAAGCATCCTAATTTAGAGACTGTACTCTATTGGAGGGTCCTGCATCATGCACATGTTCTCTCCTCTTCTGGCCTCATCTCCTACTACTAACCCCTGCACCAACCACCCTGCAGCTCAGTCTCAATCTCCAGACTCCTCTCTGGTGTTTTTGACCATTTTGTTCTCTCTGAGGTACACAAAAGAAGGCCACTGCTGGCTCCTTCTCCCTGCTCTTCACTCAGCCCCTTCCTTCTCCCACCTGACCCTAGCATGTTCCTTTGCCAAACATCATTAACTGTACCCCAAAAGTAATATTTCAGAATCTAGCATCCAGTGTGAATTCCTCTGCATTTCACTGATTGCCTAGTTTTGCCTCATACCTGTAGCAGAGAATTCAGAAATAAGGAAGGGTAGGAATCTAGCCAGGATCCTATGTGTGTTCAATACAGTTAAGAGAAAGAAAAGAAAAGAAAAGAAAAGAATAGAAAAGAAAAGAAAAGAAAAGAAAAGAAAGAGAAAGGAAAGGAAAAGAAAAGAAAAGAAAAGAAAAAAGACGCCACTAAGGTTAGCCCCGCTGAAGCACAGTCAGATGAGGTCCATCAAAATTGCCAATGCACGTATTATTTGATGATTTGATGCAGCTTTTCCACATGAGTTCAAGATGTGTGCAAGGTATCATGGCACAGAGGGGATATGGTGTATGTTCACAGATACAAATAGTGTCTGCAATAGCAAGATTGAAAACTAAAGTAACTGCATGTTAAACTATGGTAAATGCCATATAATTTAATACTATGCATATATTTAGGAGACAATAAATAAGTCTTATGTTTTGATATGGAAAGATCGCAAAAATATGTTCTAGGTAAAAAAAAATTAAAGGAACAGAAGAAATGTAAATAAAATGGCACTATCTGTGAAAAAAAGCATATTTGTATATGCATATTTGTATATTTGTTTATGCATTTAAAATTTCTGAAATGGTAAGCAAGTTATTATTAAAACAATGGTAACACTTTTGGGGGAATAAAGACTGGGTAGCAAAATTGGGCTCACAGAAAGATTGGGTTTAATGGCCTCTAGGATGGTGACATTTCTAGAACTTACCAATATCAAGGTCTTTGGGTTTAACATCCTCTGGGATGGTGACATTTCTAGAAGTTACCAATGTCAAGGTCTGTGAAGTGATCTTCAGTTTGAGGTCACTCTGGAAATCTGAGGCAACCGGTAAATAGGAAGACTCCAGAAGGGCGACCAAGCCTGGGCCTGGAGGCGTCAGGCAAAAGAAACCTGGGAGACTCGGGGACAATCGAGACTCAGACCCGTCGGCAACATCCTTCAGGCACCAATATGTATGTTCTATTAGTGAGTGGGTCTTACGAAGCGAGGACTGGTAGTAGTAGTTCACGGAGTGTGATCGTCCGGACGCAGTACTTACCAGACATTTAGAGAGCAGCAAGTATTTCCATAGATTCCCTGGCCATTAGCCCCAGTTTGAAAAGTTTAATCGTCGAACTGTTTGAAGTCTAACTAATACGGCTTAAAAATCAGTGCTTTTTCTTTTGTTTTGTTTTTAAAGAAAGTTTCTCACTCTTTTTATTAAAAATAGCAAATAATAATTTAAAAAATTCTTTAGACCCCAGGAATTTATACTGACACACTTGACTTTTTCAGAATATGACAAAAAACACCACCACTGTGAGTGGCCGGTTAGCTCAGTTGGTTAGAGCGTGGTGCTAATAACGCCAAGGTCGCGGGTTCGATCCCCGTACGGGCCACTAGCTTTATAGTTTTACTTGTTAAAATTCAGGGAATAATGTACGATGCTCTTGACAGTGGTCCCCAATCTTCCGTACTAGGGACCACTTTCAGGGAAGACAATTTTTCCACAGACGGGAAATCACAGTGATGGTTTCGGAAGGATTCTAGCACATTACATTTATTGTGCACTTTATTTCTATTATTATTACATCATAATATATAATGAAATAATTACACAGCTCACCATAGGTTGGGGATCCCTGCTCTATAAAGTTCCAGATCCCTTGCCCTCATTGTTTCTTAACCCACTGATTATTGATCTGTTCAGATTTTCTATTTCTTCATGATTCAGTCTTGGTAGGTTGTATGTGTCTCTGATTTTATCTATTTCTTCTATGTTATTCAATTTGATGGTATAGAATTATTCATAGTAGTCTCTTATGGTCCTTCCTATTTATATAGTATCAGTTGTAATGTTTTCTCTTTCAGTTCTGATTTTATGTTTTTGAGTTTTCTCTCTTAGTCTAGCTAAAGGTTTGTTGACTTCGTCTACCTTTTCAAAAAAACAATTCTTAGTTTTGTTGATCTTTTCTATTGTTTTTCTACTCTCTAATTCATTTATTTCTGCCTAATCATTATCATTTCCTTACTTCTATTAACTTTGACTTTATTTTGCTTTTGTTTTTCCAGTTTCTTGAGGTGTAAAGTTAGGTTGTTTATTTGGGATTTTTTTTTTTTTTTGATGTGCTTATTGCTATAAACTTCCCTCTTAAACTTCTTTTGCTGCATCCCATAAGCTTTGGTACATGTGTTTTCATTTTTATTTGATTCTATATGTTTTTAATTTTCTCTTTTAATTTCTTCACTAACCCATTGGTTGTTTAGGAGCATGTTATTTAATTTCTCTATATTTGTAAATTTTCCAAAATCTCTCTGTTATTGATTTCTAGTTTTATACCACTGTGGTTGGAAAAGATATTTGCTATGATTTTAATTTTCTTGAATTTGTTAAGACTTGTTTTGCAGCCAAACATATGATCTATCCTGCCGGAGCCAGCCGGCGACGTGCGGCACCTGGAGTTCGGGGGTGAGGATGAGAAATAAAGAGACAAACAAAGATGGGAAAGGGAGGACGGAGTCTGTGATGACTGCCGTGCCGCGTTTATTTTTTGGGGTTAATTTATACAGAGAGATAAAATGAAAACAAGACGTAATGGGAAAAAAATGGTACAGGCTTACAATTATCTTGAAACCAGGCAGTAACCAT